>VZUI01047311.1:0-92743 GCA_013401135.1 Cettia cetti
ATCTATCTATCTATCTATCTATCTATCTATCTATCTATCTATCTATCTATCTATCTATCTATCTATCTATCTATCTTTCTGTCCCAATGGAATAGAAGACTTTTAGAAGAAACTGTTCCCAAACAGATAACATAGGCTGTTTCATCTTCCAGACCCTTCCAATTTGATAATCCATGTGGATTTAATGTTTCATGCCCATGAGCAGCAGGAGAGAAAAAACTCAAACTTTAACTTTTATAATTCCCCATAAGAAAAGTCTGACACAATGTTTCTGTAAGAGAAGACATATTGTGGGCCTTGACAATAACAGTCACATTTGAAATGCAAAACGGACAAGGCAGGCACAGGTTTACTGCAGACACATTAAAATACCAGTAGACAGGGATAAATTAAACTAATGCCTTGGTTCTAATTAAGTCTTTGATTTCTGAGGCGATTTTCTGTTAATACACGGGAAAAGGTCTCCAAGGCTGCATCATCCTACTAAATTAAACATGCCCAATATTGTCTCTTGGAATTGAGACAAGCTGGCATTGAGTAACCCTCACACATATCACAATGCACTCTCACTCTCTAGAACAGGATGATGACATTTTGTCTCCTTGTGGTAGACGGCCCTGATCAGTGCACTCTGTAATCCCACCTGGAACTGCTTTGAAGACACCCTGGGCCATGTTTCTGCCAGGGATCATTTTAATCAATCATTCAACAATGTAAGCAGGACATAACAATTGAGCAGTGGAAGTTTTTCTGTCCCAGTGCCTGGGAATATTCCCTAAGATCACTTTGCTTACATCACCAGCATCACTTTTTACTGAAAAACTCTGTTGGCTAAATACCCTGCTATTGATACTAGATGTCCAAATAAATGTCTAGAAAACCAGAGGCATTTATTCTAAGTACTGAAAACTTGAAGAGAATTGTATTCCCTAGAAGTCATAAGAATCACCATGTCCTCTTTTTACAAGGGAGATGTGGCAATACATGAAGTCGCACCAACTATCAGGCTTGCTTGCATTTTGATATAACATTTTGATACAGCATACGTGTACATTTTGATATAAAGTGTATATCAAATGTATTATCATTAAATTCTACTGTCTACATCTGTTGATATTTAAAAAAATTTAAAAAAAGAAAAAGAGAAAAAAGTAATTTTACAGGACTGTCTTTATAAATTGGAAAACTCCTTTTTATTGTTATAAAAATGGTGACTCAGCATTTTCTGGTAATAATCAACCTACAAATAATTTTTATTCCTACTTAACCAATATGTGATCCCATGATATACTTAGCTAATTAAATTGATTTTCTCCCAAAATAAAATCCAATTGATTTGAGGTTTATGATCCCACATACATTTTTCAAGTTGGAGCTGAGATCCTTAGTATGGGAACCTGTCTTTTGGGATAAAGTTTTGTAGCCTTGATGAAGTAGACTACAGAAATTTTCTTGCTCACTTACATTGTTTGCCAAAGACAACAGCAAAATATGGTAATTGTTTTCATGCCATGTTGTTGTTACGCATGCTGTTCCACATATCCTGAAAACCATGGTAAGATAAGAGGCTGTACTTCAATAAGATTTATCAGTATTCCACAGCAAGTGCTCACTAACAACATTAGAGGTTTATTTAGCAACATGCACACCATAAAGCATTAGAGGCAGAAGAAAATAACTGGCTTTACATAATAGTAGCCTTTCATCCACAGCTCAGGGAACATTTCTTTTTGGCAAAGAAGTAGCAGTTTTAATATATTATTGAGGTTTTGGTGGTTTCAAAACTTACAATTATACTTTATGAGGAGAAAGAAAGGCTCCAAACTCTTCTTTCAACCACTCCTCCCATTGTCCCTTATATGAGATAGCAACCCATCTTGGCTGTTTAGTAGATATTGCTGTATGCTAAACAAACTTTTAGGATCTTGTCCTATAGCTACTATCCTTTTTTGACTCTCACTGACCTCTAAAAGATAAATGAACTATTACATTTTCAAGATCACATGTCAGACTAAAGAAAATCTTTACATATAATTTTGAATTTTGGCCCCAGTTGTCACCTACAATGAAAATTTCTACAGATTGTTAAGCAGATGCAGAGAGTTACTGATTTCTGCTGGACTCATCAATGCATTGTTGCTCCTGTGACTCACCTAGAGCTACTCAAAAATAATTAGATAATTCTGTAAACTGGCCTAGTGGTTTCTATACAAATGCTTTGACTTAAGTGCCATATACTTGTAATTGTCTGCAAGCAGAAAATAGATGACTCATGATAGCCCACAAAAGGGTCTTTAAGAGATAATGCCAGAACTATTAAATCTGATGCCTTTGGCTTCTGCCAGCTTATGCAATTGGTTTAGCCTGAGGGGGTACAAAAGCCTGACAACAAAAACAAAACAATGAAAACACCTTTGTGTCATTCAAAGGAAGGTTGTCTGGGGCTGTGACTAGATATCCAGACAGGAAAGAATCTGCCCAGATGCATACAGAAATTTAGTAGTATGAGTGGAATAGTTTCTGTCTTCTCATGACCTACTGTGCCATGCAATGAGCAGGGACATCTTCAATTACTGTAATTTGGGAAGGCATGAAAGTAGAAAACTGGCATATAATTTGTTTGGGGTTTTTTTTTACCTTGCAGCTCCTACCTTTTATAAAGCATCTTGGCAACATCACAATAAAAGCACTTTGGTTTGATAATAATTTTCGATTGGTGATGAAATTATTTGCCTTTAGATTTGCTAACATCTAGGAAACTACCATCTTCCCACAGAGCAAAAATTTCCCTGGCTAACACTATCTCCTTATGTTGCCTAATATTTTCTATTTCTATTTTCCTTCTAAACATTTTCCTCCTTAATTTATCTTCTGCTCCACTGTAAGCTACAATATCATGGAGTCAGCTGAGCTACCTGAGAAGGGAAAAAAAAGGCTGTAAGGGAAAAACTATGAAAAAAAAATGGAACATTTACTGCATAATGTACATCAAGCCTTTTATTGTTATTATCTGGCCATACTTCCAACATTACATTTACAGAAATAATGTGAAATCAGCTTGGGGTACTCATAGAAAGAATGACCTGAAAAGGTCTAAATTTTGAGTCCATTAGGTCATGTATTTACAATGTTAGGAAATATTTCAGGCTGTGGTCAACAGTAAAGTAGTGTCAGACATAAAAATAAGGCCAGAATTAGTTTGCACTTTAAAAATTACTGTCATCAAACAATTAGGGACAAGGACAATAAAAATTGTTTTCTGGAGTAAGAGGGAAGCTCAGTCAAGAGACCTGGAGGTCCTGGTTGGTGGCAAGCTGAATATGAGCCAGCAGTGCTCTGCCAGCCAGGAGGAACAATCCTGTCCTGGGGGGCATCAGGCATAGCATCACCAGGCAGGGAAGGAAGGGGATTGTCCTGCTCTGCTCTGTGGCCTCACCTCAGCCTCACCTCAAGAGCTGGGGGCAGTTTGGGGTGCCACAATACAAGAAAGACATTAAACTCTTTGTGAGAGGAAGAGGAGGGACAGACACTGATCTCTTCTCTGTGATGACCAGAGGCAGGGCCTGAGGGAATGACCTGAAGTTGTGTTAACAAAATGTTTGGTTTTAATTGTGATCATCGGTTTTAAAAATAAAGGGAAACAATTATTTTTAGCGTTTTAAAGTGAACTGTGTTTTGTATTCTATGGCTTCTGCCAGGTGTTGGAAGAAAATGGTACACTTTAATTCCTTCCTTCTTGAGTAATTTTCTTCATGAAGAAAGTGGAGGCCATTAACTGAAACAGGTGGGGAAAGTCTTTTATGCTGTTGTTTCAAAGATACTTGACAGATCAATTCTAAATCTGTGAATAGGATTAAGAAGAGGCATTTAGACTATAAGTAGTCTCTTTCCAATCAAAATGGTTATTTGTTCTGGGATCATCGGGTATTAAAGTGTTGAAAAGAGCAAGGCATTATGAAAAAACAACAACAACATTAAAACAAACAACCCAGTGTTAAAAGAGGTTCATGCTCCAGGTAAAGTTACTGCTGAAAAACGTTAGCAAACGGTGTCATCAATTTAAATAACTGTAGGAAAATGCTTTCATGAAAATATCATACCTTAAGTACTAGGGCCCAGGGATTATTTGAGAGAGCACACAGAGACCAGAGACATTGCCTGGAGAGATTCCGAAAGCATGAGATTTGCAGCATTTTTTCTTTAGGAATTTAAGACCTTCATCTGGCCATTTGGTATTGGAATTCAAAAGCAAAACATAAGAAAGCACACATCATTTGGATTAGAGCATCTCAAATTTCCTTTTACAACCCACATATATTTTTCTGATTACATATTCACGCAAAAATTAATAACTGAAACAAAGTAAGCATTAGAAATAAGAGGAATAACAATAATTCTGTGGCTTAATTTGCTCTCGGGTTGTCACACATGGTCTCAGAATAATACTTTACTCTCAGCAAACTTCACATACAAGTCAATACTTTGCAGGGTTGATTCAACATAGATAAATACATCTGTAACCTGAGCAAAAAGAATTACTTAGCATATACAAAAAAGTATCAGAGCTTATGAAAGAAAATGCAATCCCATTAACAATAATTTTACATATTGTATAAATTAAAAAAATCCAGAATTAAGATTTATAATTTTACAGAGAGCACCAATCATTTTGTCTGTTTGTACTGAAGCACAATATATCTTTTCCTTTGATGCCCCCCTTCCTTTTTTAAGCACTATTCAGAATATAACAATGTGTAATTGAACCAATCTAAACTGAATGTAGCATCTTTTTAAAAAAGTGAGTGGAAATACTGAAACTACTGAAGGCATCTCATAAAACTTGTGGAAGAATAGAATTGGGAGCTGACAGATATACGAGGTGAAAATGTGGAAGAATCATGATAGCAATATAATAAATGAAATTATTCTAATTTAAAAATTGCCATATAATAAAACACAGCATACTTTTTTTCAAGTCACTGAGACAGGAATCACAGTATTAAAGTTTAGCATTAAATAGCAAAGAATTTATAAAAAGACCCTCTTCTGCTCCTCTCACGCATCAATTGAATGATAACTACCAATGTTCTCAAGCCCAGGGTTAAGCACTATCATAAAGCTGGGGAATCATAAAAATAATTTTACAATTAGAAAAAATAAGATATTATATTCTTATGTATTAATCCTCTCACCTGAGGCATGGGAGTTCAGGGAAGATGTCCTTCTGAACTAGCCTGACACTGATTTTCTCTCATCTTTACTAGTTGTTGTGATGCCAGTGTTTTTTTCCACAAAATAAGGGTAGGGAAGCCTCCCTCACAGAGACTAGAAAGGATGAGATTAACACAGGTCTTTTTGTGAAGGACAGAGTAATAGGCCTGCCTTCCTCTGAGCTACTTGTACCCATGGACTACCGACTCCTCACGAGCCTGCTCATGAGCTCAGCTGCAAATCCTCCCAGCAGCCAACTGACAAGGGGTGAAAGACCACTTTAAACAGTCACCTATCTTCTTTGCAATACAGCCACCACACTGTATTTGATTTAAATTTAGCCAAATTTATCTATTCACTATGAGGCAATTTGACATTTTATATATCAGGAGCTGGTTTTTTTTTTTCTATAGAAGAAACTCATAAATCATAGTTTAAAGCTAACACTGAATATATATATAAACTTTAAATGTAATGTACCTGTTTGTTAAAACAAATGGTGCTTTGCACAAGCTTTCAATAACTTAGATAGCTCCCTGACCCCTGGCTGAAGTTGATATTTGAAAATAACTTTTTTTTTATTTTGTACTAACTTGCACTTCTCTTTTTTAAAGTCCTTGAAGCTGATCACAGAGTAGTCAAAATAAATGGACTCAACAGTATTTCATTTATACACAGGAAAAAAAAGAAAGGAAACGACATTGATTCATTGAGCTTCACCTGTTCATACTTAAAAAGAACACAGAACAACAAAAAATATCCCACCCACTGAAGATTTAAAATTCTTTAAAGTGTTATTTGTGTTCCAAAAGCTCTGCTTACATAAAGCAAGAATGACTTTGAAAAACGGGATTTGTCTGGATCAAACAAAAAGAAGTATTTAGAATATAGTGTTGATTTTGTCATTGGAGTTCTATCCCAACTAAGGCTGCTGAATTAATGATAATTCAACAATGAGGGTTAAAACAACCCCAAAACACTCAGAAATAAATTGTCTGGTTGCAAAGATGCAACAAGACTTGATAAATGCTAGAGATATTTTACCTCTGGAAGACCATAAATAAAAGGTTTCCTATGAGCCTTTCATTCTTTCTCCTTTGCCCTTTGCAGGGCTTTTTATTTTCTTCTATTTAGTCATGGCTGGAAGTCAAAAGATGTGGAAAGGGTAGAACTGGCATATAAATCCTCCAACCTGCCTCCAAGAAAAATAATTTGCATCCAAATATGCATCTTTACCCTGACACCCTTTGGAGCTGTCTCACAGAAAGCTAACTTTTAAAATGATGACTCATTTCTCTATCCCTCCCCTTCCCCATAATGTAGGGGGGGAAAAAAATAAAAAAAGCCCTAGTTTATGTTCTGGGTGATAAACGGACCTGTTCCTGTACCCCATCCTCATTACTGATGAGCTGAGAGCTGATCACAAGACTGGAAGAGCAAGTAGCTCCATGATATACTAGCCTAGCACAGGATGCCTGTGAGTCACCAATGTGATGTAGTCACAGAAATAACTCATGCTACCAGTCACAGTCTTTGCAGACAGTGACAAATATTATGGCCATAGGGCAGGACATAAGGGAGATCATATCTGGACCATGGCATAAGGTGCAGATGTAGTCACAGAATGGGAAAAAGGTAGAATTCGGAAGCGATTTAGTGCTAGACCGCATCCCATTAGGATGGTGTGGAAACAAGCCAGGGAGCCTGATTAGCGAATGTCTGCACTGAGCAGTGAAGAAGAGCAGTGCTGAAAGCCCTGAGCTGCCATGGACTTTATCTGCTCTAGAAGCTGTACATCACAGTGTGGTGCTGATGGGCTGTATTTATTATCTCAAAGTGCATTAAAGTGGATGAACTGCTTCTGGCCCTGAGCTGGTCTTGCTGCAGCACAACAGGTAGACAGATCAGCTGGAGTCAGCAATAGCTCAGGATTCTCTGCACCAAATTTCACTGCACTGCATCGACATCTTCTGTATGAGCTTGGTTTGTGCATTCAGGCACAATGAAAGCTGTCAGGGCATATGATTGCTTGCTATAAATATATCAAAGAGAGGAGGGGAAACGGGGGACTGACACTAGGGCTGGAAAAAAAAATAAATTAGTGGATAACACTGGCACAGAGTCAAATAGATATAAACTGGTTCCAAATAGGTTTAGGCTGGAAACTGGAAGACAGTTTCAAACCATCAGAGCAGTGAGATTCCAGAAAGCTTTCCAACAAGAGGAAGAGGGCCAAAAACCTAATTACTTTTAAGATTGCTTTTAA
Organism: Cettia cetti; assembly: GCA_013401135.1. Classification (NCBI taxonomy): domain Eukaryota; kingdom Metazoa; phylum Chordata; class Aves; order Passeriformes; family Sylviidae; genus Cettia; species Cettia cetti. The sequence continues at coordinate 7,478 of VZUI01047311.1, forward strand.
GAAAGGGGTTGGTTATATGACATTTCTGCCTGAGGAAACTGGATAAGATTCAGTAGCTCAGGCAGTTCTTCCTAAATTTATATTCCTCTGTACACTTTCCTGCCATCTCATGAGCCCCTTGGTCATTTGTAGTAGTCTCAAGGTTGCCCTAATCTTCTCATATAGCTCAGATCTCTCTAATACTACACCAGCACTGGGGTCCCCAAATTTCTGTCAGGGAAGAGAGCTGTGCATGCCCATGTGGAACTGCATGCAGCCACATGAACCACCCAGACATGAGTTCCTATTTTGCTTTTGATTTTCCATACTAAGTACAGCCTGAGCTCCTGATTCTTGTGGAATGATAAAAGGCCTCAACTTCACACTTCTTTCAAATATTTGTCTTCTGGTGTGAAGAGAACCTAAGTTGTTTGTGATCTTGCCCCAGTTAGAGTCTTTGCTGAACATGGTGGAACTGCAGTGCAAAGACCACTATCTCGCTTCCTTGCCTCAGTTAAGGGGTTTGACCTTTCTGAGACCTTTTGTCTTCCCTCACTGGACTCTTGAAGCAAAATAAGAAAAGGAATAAAGACATCTAGCTAAAAGGATTTTGTATCTGTTTAAAAGAGAAAGGTTAGAGTTTGGATCTGTCTCGCCTCACTGCAGCTCATGGTACTTGATGAACCTTTTTTTTTTAAACTTTTTTTAAAGTCTCTGCTTTTAGACATAGCTTCACATGACAATCTCAGCATCTAGTAAAAAGTCTTTCTAATCCTTCCTGAAGCAAAAGAAAATCTTAAAAAGTTTTAGGTTGTACCTTATGTAATCCAGAAAAAACACTAATATCTTCTATGCTCACAATTCTGCAAGGCCAAACCAGGGAGTATGGAGTGGCAGTGCTTCCACACACCCCCTTTCAGCTGGTGCTGCTTTTATGCTGTGTAATTTAGGAATAAGAATAAATCTCAGCCTATGGCCTCAAGTTTTAAGTCATCTCCTGACTGGCGAAGGAGCATTTTTAGGCTAGAAAAATTTTGCTCTCACAGTGTTAAGGAGTCCTGAGCCAGGTCTGGTTGAATTCTGTGCTGTACATGGTATGGAACAAAGGGTGGGGAAAAAATTCTGCTCAAAGTGGTGAGAAGAGTGTGCATGCAAAGTACACAAAGCACACAGCCAACAAATGCCAATACTTGCTGTAGGGTGAAATTCTTCACTTTTATGAACAAATATATAGCAATAACCACCATAGCACTAAGAGAATAAATTATTTTGCTTCTGGTTAGAAAATTAAAAGGATATAATTTGCAATTTATAAAGGGGATTGTATTTGAAGAATACTAAAAAAAATACAAATATTTGATAGGTAAATGTAAGAATAACTTCCAGCAAAATATTGAAAAATAAACACTAGACAACTACAAATTTGTAATTTAAAATACACAGATATTATACATTTAGCTGTTATTGGTCAGATGCACAGGTAAATAGGTCATAATTAATTTCAAATGTTGCAAGAATAATTTATTGTAGGGCTTGGAGTAAAAGTACTAGCTGTGGAAAGTAAGAGTCATGAATTTAAATAATCTTATTCAAGGATGATATATTAGGAAATTTTGATTACAAGAGTTTTTATTTGAGGCCAAAACCTGTGTGGAAAACATAAAAGATGTGAGATTAAAAATGATAATTCAGAAGAAGGTAGGTATTTCCAGAACAAACAAACCTTTCAGTCCTATGTGAGACCATGCCCTTAATACAAAATATAGTTTGTAGTTAAGGGGCAAATGAAAATGTGGCTGTAAGAGAATTCCTGTACATTTGGAATATACTGACTTCCAAGGAATTCTTAACTGTAAAATTCTGTTTCTCTTCATCTCTTTTTTAAAGACCTCATTCCTCTCATTTCTTCTGCCCTTTCACTTTAATGTGGTATAAAAATAAACTTGAGACACAGGAACCTAACTGATGTTGCAAAATTATGTTTGCTAACCCACAACAGCCTAAGAACTTCAGAGAGTGAGGACTGAGAATTTTTTTAACATAAAGTATTCATCACACTTAAAATGAGTTCATATTTTTTCCTTCTCTTCAAGATGTTGAAGGGGCTGGGGTCACCAAAGAAGATTTCCTTGGGTAGAGAGCTGACGAAGGAAACCCAAACCTCAAGGCCAAGAAAGCCTTGGGGAGTGCCTTTGGAAGGGCTGAGAGAAAAAGGTGACAGCAGCACTGTTGTCAGGGAGCTTACCTGGCTTTCTCACACTTGGAGCACAAAAAAGGCATAAAAAATGTGTGTGTGAGATGTGCACTGCACATTGCCAATTGCCAAAAAGGTACAAAGGTGCCTAAATAAAAGCAGGGATTCCCCATCTTCCAGCATCTTTTCCCTCAGTCACAGAGAAAGACAAACAGAATTAAACTCGTCCAAGTTTTTTTTTGTTTTTGTTTTTTTTTTTTCCTCTAGTAATTGCAGCACCATTTGAAAACTGTTTGGTTTCAAAGATATAGCAAAAATACCTTCAGGCACAGCAATATTTGGCCTAGGTTAATTACAACCAAGCACTTAAATGTCAATGGTAAAATAATCTGGTGGCTGGGTGATAGCTGTAGGTTGAGCTTCACAGCCAGGGGAGAGTGGGATATCTCCAAAATCATAGTCAGGCGCTAAGTGGGTGACAGTCCTTGCAGATCATACAAGTAAGGAATGGTCATTATTTCTATTAAATAAACAGTTGTTGGTAAATAACTTTACCACCCCAGGTTCTTCAAATATTTCCTTGATTTCCCAGGCTTAGCTTTCAATGATATAAAACTCATACACTGTATGACTGAATGCAAAAGATTAGTTAAAAAAGTATTTATTTTCTATTTTTTCTGCTATGTTCCATTACAAAAAGAAGCATAACAAAAACAAAACAGAAGATAGCATTTTATTAGTGGTACATTAATGAGCTTAAACAACTAGGTGACTTATGCTTGTCACAAATACATATTACAAACAATCACAAAACCTTAACTAAAAATGAAATAAATAATTGGAATAGCTTTTCTTAATTTTTTAATATTTATAAAATATATAGCACTTTCTATTACATTTTTCAGTCATTTTAATCCATAACAAATTAAAATTTATGACATATATTGCAAATATGCTAAAGGGATAAGAATAATTAAAAAAACCCCTAAGTTCCTGGAGGTATGAAATAATAAATCTGTTAATGTTTATCAATTTATTATCATATATCCAGATTGTGCATACCCTGCAAAAATAGCCATTTCTTCAACTAATATACATATGTTTCCTTAGAGTATTGTAAGTTTTTTAAATATAAAGCTTCATGGATGTATGCTTCTGTTTTATAGTTGTGCCTAATATGTAACTTTCATTAATATATACTGAATATATTCCATTAGTATATACTAATATATAGACACATGAACACACACACACCCCCATCCCCACACCCATACATACACACAGCATTATATATTAGTATATACTGAATAGCAAAAGAATTTCTATAAGATAGCTGGGACTCCTGTGGAGAAAGTTGGTGAAAGTGGAAGGCATATATACCACGGCATGGAAAAAACTGACAAGGAAATATAAATGAAAGCATTTGGTTTTACACTGTTCAATATATTTCAATAGATTATGCAATCTGCTGTAATAATAAACAGAATCTGAACAGAAATTTCTTTTTATTCTAGTATTCTAATGGGTTTTTTAATGATTCCAAGAGGATATGAACCACTGTCCCTGATAAACTTCCTGAAAATGGAGCCAAGAAAGTAGAAATGTGTTGATGTTATAGAACTTATTCCAGGAAAATAAAATAATTCTGCTTTACAACCCTCCAAGTCAGGAAAGCACTTAAGCACAGATACGACTTTATTTGCTATAACCTGAATTGCACACTCAAGCACTCCTATACATTTGCCATAATCCTTAACATTGTCCCCTGGCCATGTAAAAGTTTTAGAGGCTCCATTGTGTAGCTAAGTACAGTTTTGCGTCTCTCTCTGAGCAAAGGCTGTGAGGGAATGTGGAAGAGTGCTTGGGGACTGCAGAGGGAATATTGAGGTGTGTGTTTGTGGCAGATTGGGAGAAAGATGGAGCAGGGAGAGGGCTGACCAGCATGGGGTAGCCTGCTTGCAGGCAATACTGTCCTGATGTGGTGAGGGAAAAAGTGATGGAGAATAACCTGCCTGGGCAGCATCAGCCTTTTTCAGCTTCATTCTGCACCTTGCTGCAGCACAGCATCCCCCTTCAGGCACTAAGCTCCAAGGGGCTACACTGTGAAGCTCAGCTTTTTTATCTTTTTCTCCACAGCCACAGAAAAGGCCGGCACCAGGACCTGGCAGTCTCGCTGATAGCATCTCAGAGGGTTTTTTCCTCTGGACTCATTTGAGCTGGGCTGCATGGTCTGAAAGCCCATCAGAACCTGGAACTGGAATGCTTGCTTAGTGTCATCCTGAAAGAAACAGCTCATGTACTTGACAACTGATCTGTGATAAGAATTGCATGAGTGGAGGTAGGCAGGAGCCAGGCTTAAAAAGCACATTACCGATAAAATGAAAACACTAAAGTAGAAGCACCTCTAGTTCCTTAGAGAAACAGAGAGAAAGACAGACACATACATATGCACCTTCAGAGTTCTTAAGCTATATTTCCACCTTGTGTTTCCCTTTTGAAGTACCTGAAGTGTAACCTCAGGCATTGTGGGAACTTGAGTGATTATTTCACGTTTCCCTTCCCACTGAACCGGCAAGAAGTATGAGTCTTAAGCTCAGACTCAAAACTGCCTGAGACAGAACTTTTTAAAATCAGCTTTAACTTTTTTTCAGACACTAGACTTTTCCAGAGACCAAACCACTGCATAAAGAAGTAGAAAGTGAAATGCAGGGCTTAGTGTTTTCAGTATTAATATAATTTCCAAAAGCTTTCTTGGAATTGCCAAGAAAGAATGAAAACTGATCTGAATTTCTAAGGGCAGCAGTTGTATATTCTCAAGATCTCAAGACTTTTTAAACATTTTGTTTGATAGAAGAAACATATTAAGGCATTGAATATACCAAATCACATTTAAAGTAACAGGCTGCAGTGCTGGCAACTACATGTTTAACCATGCACTTTGAGGTGTTCTGATAAGTCTCCGCATTTAAAATAAATAGATAGATCTTTGTGGAATCAAGAACTAATTTAGAAAACAAGATTTTTCATTATTCTTTTCTCAAAGCATACTGATACTGTACAATATTGGTTTGCATTTTTAAGAATTCTAGTTTGAATAGACAAAACTTTAAATGGCTGGTTTAAAAAAACAGCCCACTTACAACTAGCTTTTCTCCACAAAGTTCTTGATACACTTAATTAACATAATAAAATGGCCAACAGCTAAAAAATAGGCTGATTTTTATTTCAAAGGTGCCTTTGTGCTACTGGAATGCAAAGCTCTTTTGAAAATCTGTAACTGTTATTTTTAAAAAGATGCAGAAAATGAGACATATTCATTTACTGATGAAATCAAGAATAAATGTACTCCAATTGTTAACACTTTCATAATAACATTATGCTAACACTATAACCTAGTATATGATTAGCTCTGTGACAATCAGATAATATAAAATTCCCATCATAAAGCAAACCAAATCAATGCAAATATATTTAGTTATATTTAAGAGTACGTATTTTTGGTATACTATATAGCATCACTTTGATTGGCACAGTACTATAAGGAATTTTCTTTATTAAACTTACTTGAAAATATGACATAAAGAGAACAAATTACTTATTATGCTATGGATTGGTTTGTTTACTCTTTCTTGTTAAAATATTTGCTTTCACTTGCATACAGACTTTTAGCAAAAGCTGATGGCTCATTATAATTCTGTTTTTTCATTTTCAGTGGGCTGTGTTGACTTACAAAACATTTGTATTCATTATATGTTCTGTGTGAAATGACAGGCGGCAACATAAAGCCTGAGTCTTGACATATGCATACAGAGTTCACTATGTTTTAAATGTAGGCATTTAAATGCAAAAACTAGCCATTTAATATGTTTTTAAATTTTATTTTGGTATTTCAGGATTAATTATAACACAGAATTTAAAATTTTGCCTCTTTGGTTCAAGACTGACTTTCTGACCAAGTTGCTCTACAAGGGCAAGGTTGGGTGCAGAGGCACCTCTGAATATTCTGTGAGGTCACTGCACAAATGCCTGCTGCATTTACAATATAACACTGACCTGCAGTCTAAGCTATAACATTTTATATTTTCACAATAACACTTTTCTTCTTGAAAATAAAAGTATTTCTGAAGCCCCACCAGTGTACCTCCTTAGAAAAACAACAAAAAAACCCCCAATCTACAGGCTAATGTGTATTTTAAATGTTCTGTATTTAATGCCCAGTTGCAAAAGTCTCAGTGATGAATGCAGGCATTTCACAAACAGGATTCTTGACAGAGACAGAGCTCTGTCTCTTGACTGAGATCTTCAGGACACCTTGGTAGAATCCCAAAAGTTCATGTCATTAACTCCATTCTGCACAATGAGCAATCTTGTTTAAATTCTTTGTGGGGGGGCTTTCACATAATGCAATTCCTTCACCTACAGAAATTTGCCATGACATACTTTGTGCTGGTTTGGGAAAATGTGAAGCTCATTCAAGGATGTCTCTTAAACACCCCTCAGATTTAGTGATGCAACTGCACATCACATGAACAGTTGAAGGAAAAATATTCAACTGACAGCTGACCAGTTCCAGATTCTGCTATTGCCAGCAGAGGTGGTAGCACATGGCCACTGTTGTGACAGCTGAATGCCACATCAATGCACTGAAATGGAAGAGATTATTTGTGAGCACTGAGAAACGTCATTAAAAGAATCAGGCTTCTCTTTTCAGCACTGTCAACGCTCTGCCAAAATTTGTGTTTCCAATACAGGCTTTCTAGACAAGGGCAGTGCCTGAGTTACTATTGTTAAACCTCTTGAAATGTTGTAGCTTCAGATTCTAAATATCTGGGACTTGTGTCCCAAGCTCGACATCCTTTAGACAGCCATGGTAGTTTTATCTGTCCTTCAGATGCAACCCCCTTATTTAGGGACAATTCTTATAAAAATGTTCCTGGTGGTGTCTATGAAAACCTTGGATTTTGATGCCACTTAGAGTATTTAATAGAGGGATTGATACATCATTCCACTGAATTTAGGATGGAAAATGTGTAGCCCTTGGAGGTATACTCATAGGAAGTACATGTGTATCAGAAGACATTCAAAAGTGATAAAAGATTTCTTTTCCCCAAAATATTTTCGGATTATTTGGAACTAGTATCAAATTAGATCAGCTATACTTCAAAACAATTTTGCTCTCACACATGTAAATCCAAATATTTCTAATGCACAGCAAAAAACCAGAGAGATGATTTGGTCCTACACTTCATTCACTTTTTGTCCCTGCCTTGCATTTTGAATTGTTCCTGTTTGGATAAGCTCTCCTCTGGCTTCACTTTTGAAGTATTAATCATCTTAACTCATAGAAAAGAATGTGATAGAATTATCACATTATTTTCTGCTAAATAAGGAAGACGGTGGCCCGATCTCATAAGAGCTACTAACAAGTCTAAGTGGTGGGACAAAAAAAGGTAGTTTTGATTTCAATACAACAAACAGAGACCCCCAAAACTACTACTGAAATTGTATAATTTTTTCCATCATCTTCACTGGTGTGTGTCATAGCACAAAATTAAATTATATTATAAAATTTCAATTAAACAAATGATACTCTGAAACTAGTACTTGATCCAGAGTGATGTAATGGTCTTAAAAAAAAGAAATTATGCATTTTTAATGTATTCTTTATAGATTATTCAGTTTATTCCTGTATTTTACTATCAATATATATATAAAAATAACATTAAGAATTAAAAGGATAAAATAATTTTTCAAGCATAATGTAAAATGCCTATTTGTTGAGAGTTTAAATGGAAGATAAGTTCTACTTATGATGTGAAATCAAGGTTAAACATGGAAACAACGTATTAGGTGGGTTGTCTGGAACAATTTCAAAATCTTGTGAACAAAGACTGTAAGATTTATGATATTTAATTCCTAGCAAAAAAAAAAAAAAAAGGATGAAATAAATAGATGACACACTATTTTTTGAACTTGCCATTAAATTCATATGCCATTATTTTTACTTGAAGAAGAGGGACTTATCCATGAAAAAGAGTTTTTTCTTTTTGTGTCTTGTGGTTTTTTTATTGTATCAGATCAGTATGCCTAGATGTTAGCAGTTGTTACTGTTAGATGAAGAGAACAGAGTAGAAAAAATAGCATGACTCCATGTATGAACATAAGTATGGATTTACAACAGTGCTTAAAGTGCTTTCTTATTTGAGGAGGTACTTACAGAAATGTCTTTTCATGCTTATCTCCTTTGTCACCATGTACTATATGCTTGCTCTCTTTGATAATATAACAATAGGGCATTATGTTGGTACTCAGAGTTTAGTATATTGTCATAAAAACATCTGAAAAGAGGAAAACGACAATTCTATTTGTGTATTATTACAGCAATTGGAAAATTTTATTAAATACTCAAGTGCTTCATTTTGCCATTTATTCCTTTGCTTCCAATGTTGCTTAAAGCACTATGTAAGTACAAACAGATAATACTAAAAGCATATCCATCCTATTCTTGGGTTTTGACTAGGATTATTTACTGATGTCTTGCAGAACCGAGATGAAATTAGGATCCCACGTGACCATTTATCTGCTGATGCTGCAAGATGTCTTGCCTCCAGGATTGGTCTCCACATACATGGTTCACCAAAGGTCTAAATGTTATGAATATTTATACATTTTTATGTCTTGTTGTTAAGTGGCTGTGCTGTCATGGGGGATGTCAAGTAGTATACTTTAATTTGCCAGTACCAGAAGTTGTGGGAGCAGCAGAAGCTGTGGCTTGGCTGCCTACATACAAAGGGTCCAAACAAGCCACTTTGGCTGCAAAGAATGAGTGAATACAGTGAAGGACTGCAAACAGGTTAGAAAACTCCAGCTCCTGGAAGTGGAAAAAAAAAAAAAAAAAAAAAAGAGAGATTAAACATGAAACAGAAGAACACCCCATGAACAAGTAACCAGGAATGAACCACTATTCCAACAGCAATAATTTTAATAGCTTGATGTAATTATGCTAATGTGCTTTACAACACTCCATTATAGGCACTTGGACATTGAAAATGGAACATTCTGTAAATAATTGCATGGACGCTAAGATGACAAATTTCTGGATTAAGTGCCTCCACAGACATATGAGATCCTACTAGCTAAAGGGGAAAGAAAGTGACACTATATAATTTTTATTTTTCCTCAGGTTAATGCAAATCTGGCACTTTTAATTGAGATAGAAACTTTATGGCTGTGCTGTAACAGTCACACCTCTGGACTACTACTATTTAAACAATGTACCCACAAAAAATAACAATATTGAGTTGCACATATATTACATTTGTTCATCATGTCTCCTCACACTATTAATCAGCTATTAAATCACACTATTAAACAGCTGTTTTCTTACCCAATTCTTTAATAGATATATTAAAAAAGAGAGGGCATATTTCCAAACTTTGCTGCTATCACATAGTGATAATTTGGATAGGCTATTGGGCCAAAAAAGGAACGTACTCTGTGTTTTAAATTTATTAGGGGTATTATACAAATTCCTTATTTTTCTGCTTTAATTTACATTTCTTTATAGCCCACTCAGCATGTTATTAGACTAGCTGGGACTTTTTTAGACTCCACTAGAGAGGAAATAAATAAAAACTACATTTTTTACATATATAAATTTGCTCTTTAGTTCTAATTGACTTTATCTGATCAATTTTTTTCGGTTATCTTCAGTATGTGTTTTTTAAGCTGGTATTTAATCAATAAATATCTATTGTATTTGAAAGCAATTATTCAGGTTACTTCAATACACTTAAGTCTAGGGAAAGTTGTACAGATTTTACATCTTTCTGCTTTAATTCACTGCCCATACAGATTTTTTCACTGCAACATGAAGTCTGTAATTGATATCTGTGGTACATTCTACTTATCTTTCTGTCTAGCATTGATATTTCCAGGCTATGTAGTGCCAGGGTTCTGCTTTTTTTGTCTAGAAGAATATTGAAAATGTTGTAAATTCAACAAAAATTTCTAAATCCCTCAAAAGGACATCAAACTGTGATTTTCTGCCTCTTGAGATTTCCTGGAAGACATTTCTTCATGGAATACATGGAGGCATTCACAAATCCCTCATGGGTGAGGGTCAACAGCACGAATGCAGACAGCTGGATGTTCAGAGTGTCCAGTGATGTACTGAATGGGTGAAGCTTTGTTCAGATCTCATACAGCCTCAGCAGATGTCCTTCACACAAGCTCAGAAATAAATTGATAACATCCCACAAGGTTCTTTAAACTCCCCTGATGACCAATTCCCAATAAAGAAGATAAATTATGCCAAGTTTTACAGACCTGCCAGCTGTGTCTATATAGAAAAAATCCATTTAGAGACATTCTCAGTTTTAAACCAGGAGAGAAGGGCAATTTTATCACTATGTCAAAGTGGATTTTTCCTCCCTCAAATTTCAAAATAAGAAAATTATCATAAATAAGAAAACAATGGACATTCAAAGATAAGGAAACAAAGAATTATGGAAGCTATTTCAAAATAACAATTATGAGTCATTGGAATTAAGTTACTTTTCAGTTAACTTCATTTTATTAATACATTCATTTACCCTTTAAGTATTATTAAAAAAAAAAAACAAACCCTGAAGCCTAAGATAAGGGAAAAAATATTTAGTGGAACCATGAAATATTTTTAATATTAATTACATGTATAATCTGTAGAAAGACTACATTTCCCCTTATGTCTCAACAAGACAACCATACTAAAACAAATGTTACAGTTGAGAATTGTTCAAGTCAATTAGGTAATGCTACAAGCTGAACGTTGTTACTATCATAATTACAGCTACTGGACACTGAATTTTCACAGTTCATGAGTACAATTATTACCAAGAGTTATCACAGGCATCTCTGCAATATAGCACATCAGAAATATCCACTGCTCAACTGACCATCAAGGGAAATGGGTGAGGCAACAGAACAGCCTCCGAAGGTGCCACTTGTTAAAACTATTATTGACAGTAATGATACAACACGGAAATTACCTTGATTGCAAAGAAGAGCCCCTAAGAAGTCAGCAAGTGCTCAGTTTCTATTTGCAATGAAACACCATTCCTATTTCAATGAAGACATGCATTTTTAACTGGAAATTAAAGCAATGTGAAGCGCAGTAGGCTGGCTGGTATGTGGCAAGTCCATTTGAGTCTGATTAATGGCTGCAACTCAGTTCCCAGAAGTCTGATTGATGGGAACAGGATCTATCAGGAACAACACTTTTCAGGCAGATTAGTCTAATCACAAGAAACCTTAACAAACAGATACCACTCCATGTAGAGCTGCTGACAGACAGAACATGCCCTCCCTTCTGCTGGGAACTTGCACTTTTAGGTGTCTCCAGGTTGGCACTACTGCCAGCAAACAGAGGGGAACCCACAGGCTCTTGTGCACCCCCAGCCACTCTGGTTGTTTCTGCACACACTTTCTCCTCAGCCATACTTTTGTCTGAATACACCTTCCTCTAGGCAGGGTGGTGTGTATCGCATGCACAGTCTAGATGAAGCTTCTAGTGAACAAACAGACAAACTCTGAAAAAAATATGCAGTTAAGCCATTGAAGTTGATACCAGTAGAGAAAGTCACATGCTCTGAATCCTCCAAAAAGCAAAGAAACCCTAATTTAAGGCACACTTACTTGTCCATGCACAAGTACACAATTTAATACTATTACAATTTCCAGACTGCTTCCTGTTCACCTCACCCTACTCTCCCAGGAATATCAGTGTACCCTCTGGTCTTCAAACTGCCTTTCTAAGCTACCTCTCAGTTAAACTTCTCTCACCCTACATTTCTGTCATTATACCAGACACTTCCAGATTATTAACCTGAATGTTTGCAGTTCCTGCTGAGGACAACGTAAGTGGGCAAAAAGGCATGTGAGAAAGATGCAGTCATGGAGAAGGTCAGAAGTATGTTGGAATTCTAGTAGCCTTTCACAAAGGAAATCTGGATTGAAAAGGCAGAGAAGGAAAGAGAAAACAGAGAGCTTCCCCAAAAGAAAACAAACCCCAGCAATGTCTTATTCATTGTATTATACATATATTATGTAGTATGATACAACTACAGAAATGACACATTTACAAAATCCAGCAATTGTATGCTTGGAAGTACCCATAGTATATTTTAAAAAAAGTCTTCTCTTTCATCCATATAGAAACTGCTCCTATGAGAAGGTATTTGTTCATCAAAAGTGGAGTTACATGGTCTTTTTTTATTTGCATAGAATCTGATCTAAAATAGATATTAGACAAATAATCTAATTTTCTATCTAATCTAATCCCCATGCAAGACATGGGGAAACTTAAAACCAAACCACACAAACTGACTCAAGTCAGAAATCTGAACTCAAAAATTCAGTAACTGCAACTGAGCAATCACTCTATAAAAATCTTAAGGATGCATACTTATAACACATTTAAAGATGATATCTAAATGTGAAGAGCTCTGTGATGCTCACAGAAAAACTCTAAAGGCTAAGAACAAGGATTAATTCAAAATTGCATTTTAGAGAACAGACTTGAAATGAGCAGAAAAGTCTGGAAAATGATGCAAGCACCCATCAAGTCACCTTGCAAGAGTACAAAGTGGGTATTTTGTTCACAGCAATGTGATCAGTCATTCAGGATATTTAGATTAGATTTTTATACAAGATAATTTCAAGTACAAATTAATTGGCATTAATTAATACTAAGGTAGTATTAATAATGAGAATAATGCAAAATCCTTGAAGTTAAACTTCTTCCTTGATACCAATCCAGATACCATATCTGTGCCCTCTTTGGTTTTCCATATCCAAATAGATGAAGACAATTGACTGGACCTTCATCTTTATAAATTTATTTTTGTACCCACTTGAGTTTTGTACTGCTCATCTTAGGAGTTCAGCCAATCTGTGAACAAAAGCTCACCTGATGCAGCACAGCAGTGTGACCTTGCCTGAATTTTCTGAGAGAACTATTGTGCTGCAAGCTGGGGGAAGTGAAAGCACAGACTGAAGTGTAGCTTTTGAGTCATACATGTTTTACCAAGCACAGAGACCCTCAGTTTCCAGTTTGGTGAAAATTCATCCATGTAATAAGATGCTGATTTTTATGCACATCACTTACTCCTATGTTTGGAGGCATATGTTTATTTCTCAAAACAGGAACTCTTGAAGATTTGAGGTACTTTTCTTTTTTGTCAGGAAAGTCTAGTGCTTAGGTAAAATTGAAGATCACAGCGCTCCGAGTTTATTACAGTCTTTAGATTGTGCATCACCTCTGGAAGCTGCTGTGATACTGTTGAGACACTCATTAAACTACAGCTAAACAAACAAGTGAACAGGTAAGTAACTAGATAGAATGGTCTAAGTGAATCCCTTTTGGAGATCCTTGCATATGCAACAAAACCTTCACCCTTCTGTGCTTAGATTTTTTTAACCCAAACCAACAGCTCAATAAGAACAAATGCAGGCAGACATTGGCTCCACATTCTGTCAAGCTGACAGCTCTATTTTGTAGGTCTCACTCGTAAAAATTTTGTCTCACTGAGCAAACTTGTGCAATATCTCCTGCTGAATGACAGCTGGGAAATAACCTACAGATTGGAATGTCTAAGGGGGTATCAATGATTAATGTTGCCCTTAAGTGGTTTTCTTGTCAGAAACCACTTAGACCTTGCCATAGATACCTTTTAAGTTAGGTATTTGCTTTAAGGCACCCTGCCATAGACCCACAGGTGTGACCTATGCTCAGATTTTTAGACTGGAACTGCTTAAATCCATGAGGAAACACTTCTTTTATTCTACTTTATATATCTTCATTGTAACATGAATTAACTTAGAGAGAAGCCAAACAAAAGAATGAGTACAATGTCTCTACAGAAAAAAAAAAAAAAGCAGGATTTGAAATGTTTAAATACTAAAAATTATTTTAAAGCTGAAAAGAACTATACTGGGAAATAAGCTAAACTGTAACTAAATCCATAGCACATGCTGGATGTCTCAAAGCATGTAAATTTGAATTTTTTAAGCCAGGCATGAAGCAGGCTACAAAAAATTTTGACAACATTATAAAAATAATTAGCTATTCAGTGTCAGTGAAGGACTTTCTTTCACAAAGGAATATAAACTCTGGTGGAAAGTGTTTTTCTCAAAAACAAAACAAAAAACCTAACTGATGAATGTATATGGTTCTGGACTTTATCCCAAAATGTATTTTTTCTACTTTTCTAATGCTAACACTGATATCTCTGTATATTCCACTAGAATACAGAGGAGATGCTTCACTATTATGAAGATAATATGGTTAACATTTAAAATGTGGATTCACACCTATTTTTTTCCCAAGCAATGGGTATCAAGTTGGAACGCATTTCTAGAACAATAACAGATTTATCTATGTTTGGATCAAAATTCAGTAGCTGGGCATTTTGACATTCTTGATGCTACAGATCATGAATAAGTACAGATCATGCCATAATCACACCCATCTGGGAAAACATGACATACACAAAATGTTCTGCATTATAAATGAAGGAAGATTGGAAGAATTTGGATTTTGATGACTCATATTTTTCTGTTAAGGTATTATATAGAACCATAGACTCATTTAGGTTAGAAAGGACATTTATTGAGCCCAGTAGTTTATCCAGCACTGCCAAGTCCACTACTAAACCATGTCCCCAAGTGTAACATCTACATATCTACACCATCCCTCTGGGGATGTTGATTTTGCCACTTCCCTGAGCAACCTGTTCCAATGACATGTTGACAACTCTCTTGGGGAAGATTTTTTTCCTAATATCCAACCCCTGGAAGAACTTGAGGCCATTTAATCTTGGCTGAATGCTTGTTATGTATGAGAACAGGCCGACCCCACCTGTCTACAATCTCCTTTTGTGCAGTTGTAGAGGACAATGACATTCCTCCTGAGCCTTCTTTTCTCCAGGCTAGACATCCCCAGCTCCATCAGTTGATTCTCATCAGACTCATGTTTCAGACCCTACACCAGCTCTGTTGCCCTTTTCTGGACTTGTTCCACCACCTTAATGTCTTTCTTTTAGTGAGTGTCCCAAAACTGAAAATAGTATTTGCTGTGTCTGGAAAGTTACCTGCTATGCCCTGCTCCCACATTGCTGCTTGGGAATGAATAAGTGAAGGGCCTTAATACATTGGTGAAATGGCTCCTCAAATGTTTGGATTTATTCTCTGCTGGGTTCTCCTTTCACTACATTCTGATTATTCCCCATGTACTACAACTCCATAAAAAAGAATAAAATCACAAGGAAAATGTTACAGCACTGGGTCTCCAGGCCAGCTGCAAAACAGGGCTGCATTTAACAGGTGATGATAGCTGTGGCATGCATATTCATCACAACCTTTAACAGATGTTTTACAAAATTTCCATCCTCTGATTTCAAATGAAGACTGCATACAGTATTCATGAAATATGGCATTACAAATATTTCTGAAAATCTGATTAACATTTCCTAATGACTCAACAGTTCCCCAAATAGCTATACCTCTAACTCAGGAATGTAAAGCAAAAAAATAGAGACTAGACTGTTCCACCTCTTCTTATGATGAATGGTACTTAAAATATTTGAAAGGTTTAAAGGATTTAGAAGCAGGTTATCCACAAAACTGTAAGCTAGCCAGTATTGAAAATATGCAACCCAAGAACCTTCACATTCATTTTACAGGCACATTTATCTACATTTCTTAGACTAAGCAACATACTTAATATGTAGACAAATTGGAATGGATAGAAATGCTCATTATAAATTCCATAGCACCTTCCAAAGAGAATATAACCTGACATCTTTGTGTATAGTTGATATGCTTTGATCACCAAGAAAACTAATTAAAATTAACAATTTTTTATTTCCAAATTGAGTAATGTGGAAGTTTAAATTTATAGCAAAACAGGGAACAAGACAGCATATAAATAAGCATGGTAGCAGGTTTGTATAGTATTCTTCATAAGGTGTAAGGTAGTATTTCTACCTTAATAAAAGTTTGGCAGAATTTTCTAGAATCAATTTGAGTGGAAATAACCATAGGTGCAATGAAGGCACCCGGATACCTCTAAGGGTTATGCATGTCCAACATACCTTACATATCTCTAAGTGATTTATATGACAGATATAATTTAAAACATAAATAAACCCTTTTTTTTCAAAATCTAGATTTTATTCTTTGGGGTTTTTTTGTTTGTTTGTTTTTTAAATTTAACTCAGTATTAAAAATATATTTTAGTTTTACTAGTTGAAAAAAAACAACAAAAAACCAAAACTCCTCAAATCTTCAAACACCCCAACAGTGTGCCATTCTTGGATTCCTATGAATTTTTGTTAGTGTTAAAATCAAGTGTTAATTCGACAGCAGTATCAGACAGAAAAATAATGATGACATGCATCCTTCGTTTGTACATAAGAACAGGATAAAAGTTTGAAATTACATCCTTAAGAGAAAAATCATCCTCATGACATTAGGTTAAACTGTCTTACTAGAGCCAAAAAAAAAGGTCTGTACTACTGAAAATTTTTCTGGAGAAAATCAGAAATAAGAAAATATTTATCTCTGAGTTGCAGCAGAACATGAAGGTATCAAAACTGTGGTCCCCATATTTTGTTGCTGTTGATTTAATGGGAACTCTTACATACCTTTATTTTATTGAGTAAAACACTCAAAATCAAGTAAAAAGCTGTTGAGTAGAAAATAATTAACATCAAGCATAATTCATGTAGCTATTGGTATTTAAACACATAACTGAGCCCAAAACATAACTATCCCAAAAACAATGCATTTTTTTCTTTACATATTTTATAATACTCTATGTATTTGGCACTTACAGACAATTTATTTAACCATTTCCTTTGCGCTCATGGAACCATACTGTTATCACATTCATTCAGCAATTTTGTCTCTGACATAGTCAGGAAAAACAGTATAGTAAATGCTTTAAAAGCAAAGCTTAGACATCAACAAGAAAATAGTCTTTAGGTTTACACTAAAATTTGGATTCCAGTCAAAAAAGAACTTCTGCCCAGACTCCAAGGCAGTTCCAACCATCATAGACCTGGGGAGATCACTTCTCACACACATTGGGATAGTAAATTCCCTTATCCTCAAAAGACATAAATTGAAGTAAGCTTAAATCTCTCACAGCTACTGTTTTCATGAATTAACTCTTGAATCAAATGCAGACATGGAATAACAACTTTCATGATTTTGCATTAGAAAGAGACACAAAGCTTCAATCTTTTTGGGAAATATGTATTTAATCCACACTTTTTTTTTTTACTCTCTGACAAATAAAAATAGATTTTCAACTTTTGCTGAGTTTTGTTCCCAAGTGACTTAAGGACATATTTTCCATCATTTCCTCATGATACAATTATAGGGTGAAAAACAGGGTACTCAAGCTCTCAGATAGCTTTATCACAGTGGCAAAGAGGAGAGTTGGAAAATGTGACTAAAGCTGTAAATACTTTAAGTCCTGTATTTTATTATTTTTTAGTCTAACGACACCTTTCAAAAGACTTTTAACTAGATAGAAGTAATTTGTTCAGTTTTCTTCAATTTCATTGGTTTTCTTTGCATTCTTTGTGCCTTAACCTAATATTTTCAAGTAACTTAGTTTACTATACTTCCCCACTCCCCTAGGTGCTTTGAAAATTGTATGTTGCCTTTATACAAACAATGTATTATTTTTACCTTTGCTTCAATTTGTTTAGTATCTTGGTTTTGGAACAAAAATTTGATTTTGCTCTTCCCATCATCTGAAGAACCTTTGAGCTGGGAAAACTTGTACCTCCAAAGCACAGCCTAAAGGGGAAAAAAAAAACCAAATCAAAATATAAAAACATCATACACAAGCAAGACAATGTAGTTATAATTGAAAATTGTGTTAGAAATAGCTGATCTCCTTCCAAGGAAAGTTTTAACACCTCTATGGTACATAATTAAATAAATGTAGTGCTCTGTGGTCAGATGTTCCTTTAATCATATGGATATATGATACTTTGGCAGTGCTTGAATAACACCTGTCAGACTAAATTTGTGAAATTTACCCCAAAAATCCTTTATCTATATTTAATACTGACTAAATGAAAAAGAGAAAGATTTTTTCCACTGATGATCTGTGGATTCTCTACTCTATCTGAAGAGTTCTACTCTATTCCCTACTCTTGATCTCTTTCCATACTAAAAAAATCTAGTATTAACATAAAGGGCATATCATACTAAAAATAAATACTATTTTTAAAGGATAAAATAACAAAAGAAAGCTCTCTAATGAGAACATATTTTGAATTTATTTATGAGAGCTCTAGTGAGGAGTTTGAGCAAATCATTAATTCTAACCATATCAGTGGCCTTTCAAGTAATTAAATAATGAATTGCATTGTGTCTTGTTGAAAAAGACATAATGCTTTGCAAAAAAATACAGTTAAAAGAATTTAGAGATGTCTAGGAAAACAGCTCTTTAAAATTATATCCAGAGTGGATTTATGTAGAAAAAAGAATTTTAAACTATTTTGCTTAAAAGCTATTTTTGTGGTAAGTCTTTTCAACCTCATTTAAAGATATCCCCCATCCTCCAGATATTTTGAATTGTTAAAATTTTCCACTGTGATTCCAATAGTATTTCACATAATTAGGAGGTCATCATCACTTACACTGTGCTACTACTTTGATGAACATTAATTTCACAGGTATCAAACAACATAGAAACTTAAGGAAACCCTTTCCATCTCTGCCCTTAGTCTTTATCTCTGGATGATTTACTATGT
This sequence comes from Cettia cetti, assembly GCA_013401135.1. Taxonomy (NCBI): domain Eukaryota; kingdom Metazoa; phylum Chordata; class Aves; order Passeriformes; family Sylviidae; genus Cettia; species Cettia cetti. The sequence goes on from VZUI01047311.1 coordinate 26,465, forward strand.
ACTGGAAATTAAACAGAATATGTAGGAGGTCAAATTTTTAACTGTTCTAAATCTATGCAGGCCCCTTTGCTTCAGGAAGTGTTGGTCTTTGTGTCAAAGACTGGCAAAAATCTCTACTCTGCACCAAGCTGGATAAAGTTTGCTGTTTGTCTTAGCAACCTGATGAGAAAAGAAACAAGGACAGCACCTCAACTGTGCACTACACACAAAGCAAGCACTAGAATTTTTTTCCAAAATTGTCTCTATAGAGTTGCCCCTTCCAGATTAAAAAAAGGAACCCTAGTCTCAACATTACTTCCATTTTCTGAGTGTGTGTGACGGGTGAGCTCGCATCTGCCATAAACAGAGTTAAGGACATTCTGTTTCACAGAAATTAGAGGAATTTGGCAGTTTATGTGAAAATATATCCTAAATGTTGTCCTCCTGAGCCCACCAATCTGTGCTACAGAAAAGAGAATAGCTTCCCTCCTTTCTGTTGTGTGAAATTCCTTTGACATTGTTTGATCAAAGATGCTTATTTATATTGTACAAATGGTGAGGTAAAAACAAAACAAAACAATCCTCTGTAGAAAATCCACTGTTTTCAGGTGGTTATATTCCTACCTGCTTTGTAAACTCCTTTTTTTTACAGATCTACAAATTCAAAAAATCCTGTCAGAAGATCAAGACCATTGCCTTTCTGCAGGGGCAGCAAATCTACTTAGGTATGTCATTTCCTGGATGAGAAATGTAAAGGGCACTGATTGTCTCTTTATCTCAGGAGAAAACAATCAAAACGAGCTATCATCCTTCTCTTCTCTGATAATATATGGAGAGGCCAGGAGAGAGATGCAGCATTAACAAGGACGCTTAGATGTGCAGGGTACCTGGCCTTATTCCCAGTCAGAATAAGTCTGAATGAAGATGAAGGATGTATAGAACTGAGGTACTTTGACATTTCCCTGCAGCTTGCCATGCACTTCATTCCCATTCAGAGGAAAGAGAATGACAGTCACACCAAACCTCAGGCACGACTCAGGAACACATTTCAATTTATGAATAACATTGGTTTGGGACACTTCTACTTAGCAAGGGCTCTTAAGAACACTACAAAATCAGGTCTACAGTGTGGAGAGAACTAATCCCAACAAAACTACACCTCAACATCAAGATAGTAAAACAAGCTCCTAGAACTGACAGTCTCTGCAGAGACAGTTAAATACTCTTCATCTAAAGTGTAAGGAGTAGAAATGCTATTGAAAATGCATTAAATGATTCCCATATGAAAAAATTATCTTCTCCTTTTGAGTCATCTTTAACAAATTGAGTACACTTTCCCGCAAAGTTGTCCCCATGAGGGAGCGGTCATTTGCGAAAATAAGAATAGGGAAATGTTGTGAGCTTTAAGTTATAAAGTCAGGAATACAAAGTATTTCAAGCTAGTCACCCTGGCTACCTCTTTTTCTAGAGATTCTCTGAATAACAAAACCTACATCCTGGTTTAAATTGGAGAGAATCGGTTCATTATAGTAGAGTCTGAATGTGTGTCTATTTCAACATACCATACTATATTAAAACTGTAACAGATAGCTTAAACCACTTAAACAAGATGTTCAAATTCTAGATAGTAAAAATTCAGTAAATTAGTTAATCATATGACCAGTAAGAGCCATTTAAATCCTTTCTGCTTTAATCCTTAACTAAACAGGCTGAAGTTCTGCCTTGTGCAGCCAGAACTGCAGATTTTGCATCAGTAGCACATGTATAAGGGATGCAGAATGTTGTGACCGCAGTGACATCACTCTTAAAATAAAGTATCTTGGGGAACACTGGATTAGTTCCTCAGGTTTCATATGTTCTGAGTGTGGTCCTTTTCTTCATTTTCATTACTGTACCATGCACAAGCAGTGAACAGGGACCAGACCTACCCTTTTTGCAATGACTGCTTTATAGTGCGAAAGTAAGAAAGGACAGACCAGATCCACTCACCTGAGCACCAGTTTCACACAGGTGTGCAACTACAGCAGTGACATTAACACATGAGAGAGAGAGAGAGCTTCATGTGTTATCTTTCATGATCCTATGAGCTGACTTCAGTGTTACAGTGTTCACTGTGATGACTCCTCCAAATTCTAAATTTAAAAGCTAATTCTCCTGCATTAGGCATAGGTATTCTTGGGAATACTGATCTACACCACTGTCACAGCCATTATTTTTTCATGCTTTTTAATATCAGAGTTCTTCAGAACCATTTATTGAATGACTGCCTCAGAAAGTTAACAGGCTGTTATAATTTTATACAACTACATATATATATATTTTATATATATATATAAATAATAAGTATATTTGTAGAACATGCTGGCTTTTTTTTAAATTGTCAAACACCTAAATGTGTGTCACATAATTCTAAATCAGTTTTCAGGAATTATGATATATAAGCAGAAGTACTTACTGGTTTGAAGGTGAAGTGCTACTGAGCTCAACACTCATAAGGCTCAGCTTTTAGCTGACAAAAACAGCCTGTTCTCTTCAAGTACTTCCCTCAGTAACTGTGCATAACCTGCATCACTGAAAATATTTTACAAGTCTATATACAGCATTTATAGGAAGGAATAAATTTTTGTTTGCCCTAAAATAGATTTGACAGGTGTACCAGGTGCCAATTCCTTTTAAAGCACAAATTGCAACCAAATTAAAAAAGATTCTCTTGTAGACAGTGGCATCAGCTGCTCGTGAGGAACCTGACTCACCTTTCAAGTCATGGCACCTCACAATGTTATGATGACTTGATGGAAGATGAAGAGGAGAAATCAGTATGCAGTACTTATTGCCTTGAAAAGTGAACTATCATTTAATGAGTAGGGATAGAATTTAGTAACAACAGCAAGCAGTCCAATTCAGCAAGTGGGGATCAAGGCACACACTGAAAATACCATCAGTGTCACAGTTTGCATACTCCCAGTGTGGTCAGAGAAAATCTGACATAATTCATCTATGTCTCAAAAAATGCACTGTAAGAAGACAATCTCTTTGAACAAATAGAGCATGTGTCATGCATAAAATTGAAAACAACCAATAAGATATAAATCCTTTTCCCAATTATTATTCATATATTGCTTAGGCTGCTTTTTGCATTTTTCACCATTTAATAAAATTAACTTCAAAGAATACCAGAATGCAGTGCAAACAGATAAACTGTGCAGACAAGCTGACAAATTAGATTTAAGACTCCTCTTGAGATGCTATTAAATTATTGCAATAACAAATCATCAAAAAAGTAAAATCCTGTATTCACTGAAAATAACAGGATTTTTTTCCTGTGATGTTATCTGGGACCAAGATTCTTCCCCAATACTTTTTAATGAGAAATATTTTATTTATAAGTAATCATCTAGGACCCATTTGTGCTAGTCTTTGCAAACAAATTACTGCCTATTATCTTCCACTAGTGTTATTCTGCTATAATTAAAAAAGGATGCTCTCTGCCTGCATATTTTTATTCTATAGTTGGTATACAAATGCAACATATAAATGACACATGGAAGAAAAGCTACTGACTTCTATACCTATAATACAGTCACACAAATGAAAAAAATCATGTTGTTTCTATTCTTAGCAATAGTGCCAGACCTAGAACACATACTCTGTAAGACATCTTAGAAAATACTTTCACATTCATACGATATGTCAGTTTGCTACCCATTCCCAGAATCTTGGACTAACCCACATATAATTTTGGTGAGATGACACCAAACAAAATCACTTTTCATCTAGGTAATAACATCAGAACTGTGGAAATACATCTGTAACTATCCTTGTTTGGGCTATGACTAGGAATATTCATTAGAGTTTTTGTTTCGTTTTGGGTCAAGGAGTTTGTTTCTATTTCTCAATGGAGACCTGATTATCAAACAAATACAGAATAAATAGATGACTGTATTTTTACTTACCATGCTCTAAGGAATATTCATAGAAATGTGAATGTCTGACTAGTCCATGGCTCTGGGATAGATATATCATTTAGGATACAGAGGGCATTATGCATTGGCACTAGGAAAGAAAATGTGTATTTTGTCAACATAAGAATCTCCAACCAGAACAGATTTAATTCATGTCCTGTGGATTCAGCGATGAACTACCTTCAATTTATTATTTAACAGTTTTTTCTCTTCTGTGTCAAATTATCCACCGTGGACCAACTCCCTTCTTGCAGAAAGATTATTTACACTTAATAAAATAGTGTTGGCACCACATACTACAATGGCATTTCCCCTGCCAGTGAAGCCACATGAAGAGCAGCTGAGGTCACTTGGAGAAGAAACTAAGTCATAGTCTACAGCTTCCTTGTGAGGGAAAGAGGAGGGGCAGACAGTGATGTCTTCTCTGCGGTGACCAGTGACAGGACGCAAGGGGATGGCTTGAAGTTGTGTCAAGGTAGGTCTAGGTTGGACATTAAAACAAGATTATTCACCCAGAGGGTGGCTGGGCACTGGAACAGGCTCCTCAGGCAAGTGGTCACAGAACCACTGACACAGCTGAAGTTGTACAGTGCTCTCAGGCACATAGTGTGATCTTGGTGCCTGTACTGTGCAGGACCGGGAGTTGGACTTTGATGACTCCTATGTGTCCCTTCCAACTCAGGATATCCTATGATTTTATGAAATATGTCTTGTCTACATACATGATCTATAGAAATCATAAGCATAATGTCATTCCATTGACATGAATCATAAAGGTTTTATTATGCAATAGCAAAAGAAGTTTGGCCTTCTAGTAGGATGCTTAAAAAAAACCAAACCAAACTCTGTTAGCATTTTATAATGATTAGACAGCTACATCCCAGACCACCTATAAATGGTGGAGCAAACAAAGAAAACATCTTTATTAAGGAAACAATGTCAGAGGTCACTTTTCAAGTTCTAGTTTCATCAAATCCCTTTGTTGTCTTTTCCATCACACCTTAAAAAATCTATAGCTGTACTTTTCCAACACTGCCTCCTTTTTTCTTGATACTCATGACTGATTGGATAGATTTTAAGGCAAATTTTTAATATGTAATATATGTGACAGAATTATGCTAAGCTTCAATGGGCACCTTTCAAGCTAGTGCTGCCAGTTGACTAAAATACGTGATATAACTTACAGTCAAACTAAGTCAAGAGCAGAAGCCCTCTAGGTAGGACCTTGTTTTTAAGAATAAAAGTAATTGAGTCTTCAGGCACCTGGGATAAACCTTAATTTGTCTGTTTGTCTCATAGCTAATTGAGAAAGATTTCATTCTTGCCAAGTGACACTTTGTCCAGAGTTATAGCAGTGGAAGGGAACTGAGTAGGATTAACACTACGGTGTTACTGATCTCTGGAGACTGTCTTACTACAAAAGAATTATGGTCCAAGGCAATTTCCTTTGTCAGCTGCTGCAGCTTTATAACTGTAAAGGGAAAGACAAGGGAGGACACAGAGGATAAAGAACAAAAATGAGACAAAGGAAAAAGGCATGAAAGTCAGCCCTTATAAAATAACTGTTCTTGTCCATTACTGAAATTACATAGAATGCTAAAAGACTACAGTGTATTTGCTTGGTACTGATGGACAGCCTACCAACATTTGTTTCTAGCCACAGAACATAAAACTGTATGAAACATGCTTGATGGGTTATATTAAAGTTATAGTAGCTATTTGTTCACCACTTCAACTTTGAAGCATGGAATAAATTTTTTTTCACAAGTTACATCATTAAATGTCCATCTTCCAGTGAGCCTGGTTTCTTTCTGCCTTTCCTACTACTGAAATTTGAATATTAAGAAGGTTTTTATATGCTATTTTATTTCAATATGCTGTATATGTATTAGTGAGCATGAAGACAAAGTATGTATCCCTAGAAAACATGGGAGATTGTTACTAAAGAAATTAAGAGAAATACTGATCTATATGATTTAGTAGTCTTTTGGTATTAAAACCAAATTAAAGATATTTGCAATGCTATTTATTGTTCTTAGTGTTCTCTTTTTTTGGTGAAGAGCTCAAGTTTTCTGCAAGAGAACATAGGACAGGTACACTGAGGTTTCTTGATAGGCACCTTGCGGGCCATTATGGAGCCTTTTCTTTCTTTGTTTTAGCACCACCATATAATTCAGCAGCACCTTAATTTATTTTCAATTCTACAAAGGATAATTTTTTTTCTCTTGTGACAAATATATAGTTTTGGCTGCCTTTTTAATGAGCAATAAATATGATGGAGTACAGACACAGTACTTTGCTCAGGTAGGTATATGGCAATGTATATTCACACAAACACATATTATTAGTAGAATTGATGATGCAAATACGCATATTATAGAAAATAATTTTAATTAATATGCCAGGAAGACAGAAATACATCTAATATATATTTTTCCATGTATATCCACCCACACATTTTTTATGGAAGCACATTAAGAATCAGTTATTGAATAGCACTTGAGTAAGTAGTTTTATATATTGGATCACTTTCAGAATAGTAGTTAGATTAACTTCTGTACCTGTCTTGTTATTCTGTTTAATCTATATGCCTCCATGCTTAATTCTTAAGGTGGCTACTGTGGCTGCAAATCTTATTTATAAATGTTCATCATAATATTTACGTATGTCCATACCTAATGGAAATTGCCCATAAAAGAGTTAAATTTGTTCATTAAAACATTGATGTCTATATACTAGCTAATGTTATAAAAATTTAGGACATGAATTCTGGGATGTAGTTGGGCAAGACTTGAGAAAACATGTTTTCTCCAGTAAACATTGATATACAATACTGCAAAAATGGCCTAGGATAAAATTTGGTATATAACTTCTAAGAACTGCTGCAGAAATTTTTTGCTTCTTTTTAGATTTTTCATATTTTAAAACCAAAGAATCAAAACATTTAGCATTTAGAAAAATTATGTGTGGGGTACATTCTGCATGCTAAGACACCTTGTAATGCAAGGAGTAACTAAGTAGAATCTGAAAAATGTAATTAAGTCAGAAAAAAAAATAAAATATCTAAATGCTATTCACAAAGATTAGTTAAATTCACTTTTCATAAAATACCAGCAAGGAAGAATGAGGGAAGTTCAGTGAGGGGATTCTATTTGACATCCTGTATTTCAAATAAGGGAAATAAAATTGGTTAAAGATGGTGGTAATTTTTTGGAAGAGATTTGAGGAAACTCCCCATTAATTAGAATTAAGTTTCTGTGTATGTAAACACATGAAGCTGGTGGCCTTTTGACTCCAGGTTTATAACTACCAGAAATGAAGGACTACATCACAGAAATAATCATAATCAAACATGTGCCAGTGTTAGCTTGGGCTATGTGTCACAGTCTGCTTTCAAATCATACATTGCTAATAAAAGATGACATCTTGCACAGGAACTTTGGCTTGGAAAGGTACTACAGTAGAACAAGGGCACAAATACACTTGTCACTACTTTTTAAGGTGTAAGGAGAAAAATTACTTTGTGTCCAAAATTCTATTTGGTAGTTTACAAGTTACTTACCTGAACTGAGAACTAATTTTCTGAAATGTTGTCATAATCTGATTTAACCGGTCTTAAAAATTGTTCATTCTCCTTTCAGGAAATTACAATGGCTTGTTATAAAGCATCATAACAAAATACTCTAAGTGACAAATTACTGTTGACTCTATGAGTTATCAGTCAGAAAATGAATAAGAGAAAGCAGAGAATATGCAGCAGAAACAGCTATGATTTATGCCAGTGCTGTCATAATCACATCACAGTACAGATTTTTTTCCTGAATAACTCAGTTTAATAATTTGTGTACTCATATTTATCATAGGTCTGTGCAGACACAGAAACAATGCTTTTATCTAATTACGATGTTCGACTTGAAATAAATTTAGCACAGATGACAGTTTTTAACCACTAATTTCAATATACATAGTTAAGTATTATTTAAGGATTAAGTGACAGCAAACAAGGAAACATGCCTACACAGGGCTGTAAGGCTTTTTTCTGGAACTCATAGTGGGAACCATTACCCCCCATACATTTGTTCATGAACACTGGGGATGAGTTTGGGGTTTAAAACATTTGCAAAAATTTGACTGCAATTTATTAGCCATGTTGAACAAAACCTATTCACTTATGTAAAATGTGAGAGGGAGAAAGAATTTAAATATTGTTTCATTGCTTGGAACATTTGAATAACTGAATAACTATTAAAATCATGAGCTAAAGAACTTGGCTTCCTTCATTTCAGTTTATTAGTAATTTTGCACTTATAAAGACAATTCACAGTCAATTCATTAGTAATTAAGAAAGAAAACATAAAATACCATGAGCACAGTGTTAAGTATAAGACTGACATTGCCTGAAGATTGACTGAAGATACCACTCCAACAAAATAAAAGACAGGACTTCTCAGAAACATTTTTGTTTCCAAAACTACTTTGTTTTTGAAGATCTTTGTGTTCTGGGAAACATGAAAATGTAAAACTAAATAAGAATAAAAAACATTTAATGATATTCAGCAGATTTCTCCTGCAGGTACTTGTCCAAGACCTTCTGTGAATTCATTAAATATCTTGTGTCTGCACAGTTATTCTCTGAGTTATTCTGAGAGAAATACAGAATGAACATCTCAATCTGACACTGAACTCTGAAAACTTTGAAATATGGCTTTCAGTTAATCTTTACCCAAGAAAGAGTGGTTGAATTTGGTATGAGCAGCAGCAAAATAACAGAAGAGAACATGTACAGCTGGAGGACCACTAAGATGATCAGAGGGTTGGAGCACATCTTTCATGAAGGCTGAAAGACTTGGGGCTGTTGAACCTGGAGAAGAGAAGGCTCCAGGGAGAGCTTATTGCTGCTTTTCAATACTCAAAGGAGGCTTACATAAAAATGGAGAAAGAGTTTCTACCAAGGCCTACAGTGCCAGGACAATGTTTTTAAAGTAGAAAAAGCTGGATTTCAGATTGGACATAAGAAAGAAGTCTTATATGATCAGAGTGGTGAGACAGTGGAGCAGGGTGCCCCAAGGAGCTGCGGGTACCCTGTCATTGGAAGTGAAAAGATAATAGTTTGTACTGATTTTTCAAATAAAAATTGTAAAAAATCCTAGAACTCATAAATAATTATATGTAAATATCATTTTCATGAATGGTATGACATTTTAAATAATGTTTTTGTATTTAATACTGAGTATGTTAATTCATAGAACACCTGCTAGGACTTTTGTATACCCTTAATTTACAAATGCACGTGTAAATATTACTAAGATATAATTCACAAATGCACATGTAAATATTACTAAGATATGAATGATTTAATTAAAATTTTATTCATGTTTCCTTGTCCTGAAAAATGGTTTCAATTTTTCATTGTTTTCTCACTTTTTTTTTGGAAAACAGATTTTTCTTCATATGAAATTCATAAGGTAGAAAATAACATTTCTAGCTTAAGTGGCTATACAGGTCTAGTTTGCATTTCAATATATAAATGATTAGCAATATTGTTGAAGAACATTGTCAGCATAGACACAACTTACATTTGTCATCATTAGATATATATTAGATTATAATAAAGTTATCTCGATAAATTTTTGGCTAAGAGCATTACAATCATCATCTTTCCAAAAAATGATGGTGACTAGGTAATGCTTTTCTTATTTGAGCATCCACTAAAGCATGGTTGACACACTTAGATTTCCAACATTTCACCTTATGGCTTGTTTGACAATTTTAATTGTAGCAGTCACTTGACAACAGATTATGTTGCTTTCTATTGTATTATTTCTTTTTTTTTCCAATGCAATTGCCATCTTTATCTCACACTGCCTAACACCTGCTTACTGAACAAAACAATGCCATTTTTTAAAATTAATGGTGTAATGCTTTATTCTAACATACAATACAGTACATATAATACAAGAAGTAATGGGTTCAAACTGAAGGGGTACATTTAGGTTAGATATACAAAACAAATTATTTACTATATTTATATTTATATATATAAATACTATGGGGGTGAGGGAAAACTGCATTTTTTTTACTGAGCTACTGCTCAAAATTTTCATTTTGCTGTACTGATTTTTTGTGTAATACCTTCTAAACTGATAGACACATTTCATTGATAAATTATACAAGACTATTTGCTTAACAAAAAGAAACAAGGTTACAGAAGTGTTTGAATTTAAAATTCATCACTTTGTGAAAACAAACAGAATGCACTGAGAAGAGTAAAAGGGTTTGTGTTAGTAGAGTAATGAGGTGGGAAGGGTTGACTTAAGATAGAGAGAGCATAGGAACAAATTCTGGAGTCTAAGGGGCATTTTCAGCAATTGGTGGTGGCAATGTTTCAGAGTTTAAAAGGAAAATAGGTATTGAAGAGAGGTGGAACTCAGAAGAAAGATTCCACTATTAACAGAAGTGCTGAGTACTAGCAGTAAAGCCTGAGCACAGCTTAGAACCTGCCAGCAATTAGTGCAAATGTCAACATATAACATACTCAGGGTCTTAGTGATTTTACTGAGACTTGGATGTGCAATAATATAATATGGAAAATGACTCCATAATATTTGCCTGATAATCAGTTTTATTGAATTTTTAAGGCTGAGAGGAAAAGCTGATGAGTTATTCATATAGACTATGGTTGATTTATCTTTTTACAGACACCTGAACAATAATAGCCAAAATACAAACTGGAAATTGTGGAATTGCTGTAATAGCACACAGTCCTTCCCATGAAACAAGAGAAGTAAATGGAAGAATATTTTTAAGCTCACAGATAAGACTGAAACCAAGAAAATTATCTTTTCTCAAAATCAAGGACACTCCAGCAAAACAAATTATCAAGCTGAATCACTGTGGGCTTTCATGTGAAATTAAAGAATTAAGATCTGATGTTTGTTTCAGATTGGTATCAGTATTGACTTCTCAGTAACAAGCACACAACAGAATACTACATCTCACATACTTAGAAATCAGTCCCAAATTTAGACTAAAGCATGAGAGATTTGAGAAGAAATGATCTTTCTATAGAGAAGGACATTTTGAGGATGTACTAGTTATCTCAAAATATTAGAAATAACAAGGAATAATATCAATGTGATGGAAAAACTTCTTAGAACTTTACCTTTGTGGCAGCATCAAAACAGACAAAGCCCATGCTAAAGTCGATGGTAAGTCCCATAAGATGACTCTCTAAAACACAGGCATATGTCTTGCACTGGAAAAGAAAAATCAGAGAAGATAGTTACCACATAACACAGTTTTTTTTCTAGGACCACTGTTTCTGAGTCTTTATTCCAATGTTTATGTATCCCAAAAAAATTATCAGAAATAAGTCTTTGGTGTACAAATATGTCAATTTTTTTGTCAGTGTATTTCAAATCAAAGGATTTTTATCAGTGATGAAGTTGTCTAAGTCATATGAAAAAAGGCTTCATTTCCATTAGGAAAAAAAAATGAAAGAGGCTTAGAATTGCCTCAGTGGCTTACTAATAACATTTTCTAAAAGGAAAATGTTATTATTTTCAAACCTCTTTATTTGCTTTTCATACTCAGTAGCATCTTTTAAGATTAATATATTCCTTTTATCTTTTCAAGGAGAAAAAAAAATCATGTGCAAAGTATCTCTTTGGTACAGTTTCTTGTGGTTTTCTGTTGTCCTAAATCTCAGGGAAAAAGAGAGTATTTCATACAATTTAGCAGCTAATGGAATTATCTGAAATATCTTTTTTTTTTAATTCACATAGTGGATCAGAATTCCAAGGTTTTGTGAGAAACCTTGGAATTCTGAAAGACTTTATCATTCTATAGTTTTTAAATATATGGATATATTTATTTCCATAATACACACTGTGAGACATTGTCCTAGGGTGACTTTATGATGCTTGTATCCCCAGTCGTCCATTCTGTTTGTGCTGTACATTGAGTTCTGTACCTTTAGGACTGATTCTGAGAGTGAACCAGGGAGAGAAAAAGCGCAGAGTTTGTTTTGAGAAACAGCCTGACTCCCACACATCCTCTTGTCTGGACTTCTGTTCATCAGAGGCACACACAGCAGTGGGACAGAGATTTTTTTACTTTTAGTTAGTTTTAGCTAGCTGAGGCAGAAAAGTTCCCTGGACTGTTTTTTTTCCTTTTCTTCTTGGGACTGTTTAAATCTGCTCTGGACTGACAAACCCAGAGGAGCACCTCTGGGCCCGGACCTCCGGAGGGACTGGGACTGACAACAGACTGAGTGAGCTGAGCTGCACCCACGGCAAGGACTGCCTCAGTTTGCCATCTCTCTTCGGAGCAGTGAGAGGTTTTATTGTTTCACTGTTAATTTTATATTTTCATAGTATCCATTCTTAGTGCTTGTAGGTATTTTGTTTGTTATATAAATAGTTTTTTCCACTTTTGTCTGAGGAAGTTTTTCCCGGACTGGCTAGGGGAGGGGCTGTTTGGGTTTGCTTTCCAGAGGAACCCCCTTCAGAGGTTTCCTCCCAAATTTGCCCTAAACCAAGACTGACATTTATAAGTATAATTTTCAGCATCAAAACTACTGCTGTGCTTGAAGACTGACTTCAGGTACAAAATGACAGACTTGGTTTTTTTATCACAAAATATTAAAAAAAAAATTAAACATTTCAAAATCAGATACAAGTTCCTTAAAGAAATGATTCTTATTTTATAGACATTTTACCCTCCAGGTTAAATGAAATACAGCCATATTCTTCAAATATTGCTGGAGTCGCTAAAATTATGAAGCAAGAACAAAGACTTCCATGACTTATAATGTGTGAGCAAAATAAAAATATAAATTGCAAACATGGGAACTATGTGGGTTATGAATTGTAAGTATTACAAAAGAACCTATGACTAGTTTCGGCATTTTGATTATCAAGGATAAATCACATGCCTTTACTTATATATTCTTTGGGTGGGATGGTCTTTAGATGGTCTTCCTTAGAACACAAGAAACTGGAAGGAGCATTAACAGCTTCTAAATAGAAAATGCAATGAAGGAAAATTGAAAACTTCATACTTAGTGTTTATTTTAACAAATAAAATTGGCTTTTTCTTTTTTTTTCTTTGATCAGCTATACCAAAAGACTGTTATGACTCTCTAAAATTTTATTGTAAATCGCTGTTGAAAAAGAAGAGGATATTGCTTTTGATATGATCTCATTAGTAGAAGAAAAAAGCGTAAAAAAATATTTCACAGTTACTTACAGTTAATTAAGTCACATATGCAAAAACTTTCAAGTTTTGTATGCAAAGCAAAAAATGTACAGTTTTGTGGAATCGTCTTGCAAACCTCTTACAAGATGCAAATTGCATTTTTATTTGTTAACGTTCAAGATCTGGAACAGACTTAGAGCCTTTACTGGAAATTAAATTTGTCAAGGAAAACGCTTATCAGATTTAAAATAAGTACTGTCATCTAAAGTTATCCAACCTCCCACTCCAACACCCGAGGCCAATCTCCAGTGTACACTGCAGCACCATGCTGAGCTGGCACAGCTCCCTCTGCCTGAGCCCAGCCCTGCACCTGGTTACTTAGCCTGGCTGGGAACCCAAGATTTATGAGAAACTGGACATATCAGCCTTGGTTCAAGGCTGCACTGAAAAGCAACCTATTTCCATGACTGAAGGGTATTTCTACAAAAAGCAGTGCACAGTTTGTGGAGAAATATCATCTAGTTCAGCTCAGTGTAGTTATTTGGAGGAAGAAATCTCAGATCACTAGTAGCAGCTGATTATTTAGTTCTTCTTTATTTATATATAAAAGACCATTCTGTGACCTCAGACTATGATGTTCAAAAAAATTTAGAGAAGGAAAAAATGTGAAAATAACAAAAAGATCTCTGGACAGCAAGAATTTAGTTTCCTTGGGGAAGAATGTCCCTTGGTTTTTGCAGGTTGTATCCACTTGCACATGATTCTGATGAGAGGTCAGAGTAGGGATGTGAACTTTCCAACACTAGCTAACTCTTGTAAGACTTTTCTCATCTTTATTTTCTTTAAGTTGCCTTTCAGTTCAGGTATTTGGAGAAAACAGAAAGGCAAAAATTGTTACCAAGATACATGATAATTTAAAGTTTCTTATACATTTAACATTTTAAAACTTTAAAAGTGGCTATGAATAATATATACTGTGGATGTTTGTCTTGGGTTGGTGATTTCTCACAAAAATTCATGAAAATCCCATCAAAACTGAAGCATCCCCTTCCCAAAAGAAGCAGAACACACTTCAGCAGTCATTTGCTGTTCTTCCACAGAATACAGAATGTTAACTTTGGTTTATTAAAAATTCAACAGGTCAGGCAGAGGCTGAAGGAGGCAACTCAAAGTTATTCCTTAGAAACTATTCCCTCAACATATACAATTTAAATTATGGAAAGAACAATATATTGTGAACTTCATGTAAGCCATCTCTGAAGCTGAAACAAAGTGAACTATAAATCTAAGACTTAATTCAGATTTTTAAACTCAGATTAAACTTCAATGAAAACATATGTTAAAGCACTGCAACATAAAACAGCTTACATAATAATCCTTATGTTAGAGAACAAACAACTACAATACAAGTAAGGACAGCAAGAAAAAAAATTCATGATGGAAGAGGTGGAAAGAGTTTCAAGTAGCAGGAATGCAAAGGGAATATGACAGTAATATATATAATTACACATCATTATGCGAGTTAAAGTAGTCTCAGATTCTTCATGCAACCAGTGTTGTGAGAAAAGGAAAAAGGATTTTCATTTCAACTAATTTTTAATAGGTAATTATGAAAACAGATTATCATCACTTACTACCTTTCAAAACTAATTAAAGAGTGACTGTAACAACCAAATGACACCACTGTATCATTGTACCATGTTATTGCTAAATTATCATCAATTTGACTCTGCCTCCTCTAATTCATTTCTTTTCTAAGAAAAAACAAGTATTTAATTTTTTTGTTTAAATATCTCTGGCAGAAGCTATGACTTAGGTTGAAACAGAATTCATTATATATTTATAGTAATGAATTTTAAAAATATTTAAAGTTTTTATATATTCTTTGGAATTAGATTAGAATTGGCCCCTGATTAACCTCTTCTGGAAGTTATAGCCATTGTGGAAGAGTTACTATTTGCATGGTTATGGAGTAGTACATAATGAAGTTGAATAATTTTAAATGGTAGTCTTAAACTGATGCTATATTTTCAAAATTATATTATTTTATTGTAAGACAAACCTAATGGATTAGCATTCACTTTAAATGTGAATATTCATACCAAAATGATTGCATAAACCAAAATTTTACTAAAAATGTATGGTTGATACCTTAATTTTGAACCTGTCACCTCTTTTTTTCTCACAGAGCAATGAAAGAACTTGTTGGAAACAAATTATACCACCAGATTTTATCTGCATCTGTAGGTTGGTAGATAAAAGCAGTAATGGATTGCTGAAAGAAAAATGAGGAGGCCAAGCCCCATTATATTAGAAATATTCTATATTTTTTCCCAAACCAAGATAGAGAAAATAAAGAAAAAAAAGGTGAAATAATAAGTGTGAGTTCCACAATAATATTCTATCGTGGGTAGCCTGTTTGTCCACTTTCACAGATCTGCTATAATCAATCAATCAATCAATCAATCAATCAATCAATCAGGAAACCATTACTTTGAGTTCTTAATTGCTACACTGAACATCAGGAGAGCCAAAAACAGTGAAAAGATTAAGATGGATCTGAGGTTAAGGTTATAAAGCAAATGATTTTGGAGAAGCATGAAGGAAATTTGAATAAACGTAATTCTAAAACCCAAAAGAAAAATCTAAACCAGGAATGCTACAGTAGGAATCAATCTGAAAGCAGAACAAATCAGAGGTAGCTTCTGAGATAAAAGTTATTCAAGAAAAATGCTATTTATTCTTTTACTGATGCTACAGTAGTGCTTCTATAAAGTATGTTGCAGTGAATTATATAAGACAAAAACCTCTCAAATATTTAGTGGCAGAGGACATGTATTATTGCAAATTTTACACAGAAAACCTATTCTTAGATTTTCCAGCATGCAAGTACAGCTTAAAAGATAAGATTAGTTTATATAAAAGGTAACAGCATATATGAATTTTAAAGAGGAAAGCTGAACCTCCCCTGAGACCTCTTGCAAGAAAGGTACTGTGCATTAAAACTGACAGCAGTGTAGTTTTTGCAAATTGGACCTTCATTAGTATATACCAATTCAGTCCATCTGCATGTGGTGGTCCAGAGGTCAGGAAAGAGCTCATATATAACTAACTAACACTTTGTCTGAATAAAAACATGTCAGTGCTTGCATTCCCAGGAGGACCAGAAAATGTGTGAACCAATACTTGCACAGGCTAATATGCTAATATGGCTTGGGTAGGTGTGTATAACTCCTGACAACATCAACCAAAGCTGTTCTAACCACATGAATATGTCATGATTAGAAAATCAATATTAAAATTGGGATTAGGTGAATTATAATGGGGGGGGGGGGGCTTTTTTCTCCTTTTTAAAGTAAAAAAGTCATGACTTTTTGGTCATGTGAGAAGAAGTTATCTTTAAACACTGATACGTAATTTTGCTATGAAAAGTCACTTGTAGTCTGTATTTGAATGTTGTCCATCTCTACACTGTCATCTGGAAAAAGAGTACATACAAAAGGAACAAGAAATATGTGAAGAAAGAATGCTACCTCTGAGGTACAATTTTTGTTCTTGCTTGTATCCAATAAGTATACTCTCATTCCTGGTATTACAAGGACAACTTAATTACTGCAAAGTTCTCTTGTGATATTCAGTAACAAATAATGTAGCATGTAAGCCAGTAAGAATATCTAAACAGCTGGATTTTGTCCCTGATACATAGATTGTTTTTCCTTGTCTGTGAACTTCAGATAACAAACACGTATCACATCGTCATAATAACTCAAAGATGGTGTTTCAAGTGGCCTCTTCTGAAGGCTAGGTTGCAAACTGTTTGGGAACAGCAAAAACAATTACTTACATAAAAGAGTAATAACTTGTGACCTGCAGAAGGTCATAATATTTCTTAAATTACATCATTATTTCATAGGGGTCTAATTTGTTAATGTATCAAAAGATGATCACCAAGGCAGTTGATCTCACCTGTATCCGTTCAACTTCTAAAAAAGTTGCTGTTTGGAAGGCTTTTTCCCATAGTGTTAGGTCAGACTCTAGTTCCACAGAAAAATAAAGATCTTCTCCAGATTCAGACTGGACACTGAAGCAATGTTTCCGACGGTCCAGTAGATCACTGTCCTGATGAAAACCTGAAGTTATATAATCTGGCATACATCAATTAATATTTTTAATTGCAAACATTTGTGCCTCAAACCCAGCATATTTAAATGGCACTTTAAGTGACAGGAGTAACCACAGTTGCTGAGGAACTGAAAATCAGGGGTTTGGTCTAAACATTGATATTTTAATGAATTTTAAAAAGGATGCTATATTCAGAATGGTATAGAACAGCATATCTCAGGCATTTTAACAAATTTTAACATTTTAACAAATCACTTCTCAAAAATGTTATCAGCGATACACTTTTAGATTAGATACAGTCTCTGAAAGTTTTCCAGTTTCTATTCACACGAGGAACACAAATATCAGCTTCTCTCACCTATTTGACTTACACACCCTATTCTGGAAGGTTGGTCAAAGGAATATATTTATTTTAAGAAGCATGAAAAGTCAATATGTTCTATTTTCTTTATAGAGGCTAGAGAAAACAATTTCATATCTCTGGAGCCTTACAAAATCCAACATACAATTAGTTCTTAAATGGATATTTCTGGTAGAGATTATAGTGGCTGCCCATGGTTAGGTTGCTGGCTTTGGTACTGGAGGAGAAAATTACTTTTGGCTTTACTTTCATACAATGAATATCAGGTTATAAATATTTAATAATTAATGACTGCTAGCATTTGTAATCAATACTAAACAAAAAAATAAGCAAGTTAATCAGTAAATCCATTCATTAAAATGTTTTCAATTATTTTTTAAAATTTATTTATGTAGTATACAGTATGCTTTATGCCAAAATTCTCGCATGTAATTTGTTCTTGTGAAAAATAGGTTCGCAGAAAGAGGTTTAGTTAATTTAGTCCCTGCTACATCAAAGAAGTTGCCACAAGTCACAAGCTCACCAGCTGTCCTTGCCAATACATCTGGAGATTTGTGTATAAGTAGCCTGCATGCAATTTCCACAAAGCTACCCTGTAGCAAAGGGCAAAGTTAAGTTCAGTAAAGGAGACTCATGGGACAGTATTGCCTTCTGGTTATACACAGCTCGAATAGACCAAGGGGAGCACAACCAGCTGATAGAAGCTGCAAGAGCAGCTTACATTGTTCAAGCCAGCTCTCCCTGGGGCAGAGAACCAGGAACTTAAAAGCTGATTGAGAACAAAATATATAAAACAGGGATCTGTCTGAAACTATCAGGTATACAAGCAGGCAATGGGAGAGCAAGCAATACTTTCCCATTTCCATTCATTCAGTAAAAATGTGACTGTTTAAGAAAGCCGGTAGAGCAAGCATTCATTAATGTTTCTGATTGAAGCCTGCTTTACAATTTCTAGAAGAATTGGCTATGGAGGCAACATACCCTCTCTTTGTAATCACCACAACATAAACAAGTAGCTAGGATTTTAAAATGACCAGTCACTGTGGAAAAATCTTCCTTACTTCTGTCAAGTGCTAAGCTTAGTAGTTCTGCAATGTTAAGGCATGTATGAAAAAAACAGCATGAACATGTTTGATCTTAAAAGACAGCATTTAACAACAAAAACAAAGAATCTTCTTCCAGATTTTTTTTTTCCAAATATTCACAAGGATTTGTAGTTGAACTAGTTAGGTATAGCTAAATAATAGTTTATGTTCCATCAGCAACACCTTTTGTCCTTTTTTGGTATCTCTTTTTTCCCCTCTTTTTTTTTCTTTTCATTCAGGCCCTTCTTCTAAAACTGAAGTGTCAGTTCTCTTCTCAGTATGCCCTGACCAGCATTCAAAATAGATGTTATAATACCCAGGTTGTTTCTAATGACATCTATGGTCCATTGCACACACAGCCTCAAAGCACACAGAGCAGCAGCACTGTGACAAATGTTTAACCTTGTGGATATGTGCAGCAACAAAACACAACAGCATAGAGTGGCTTGGGTTGGAAGGGACCTTAATAATCATCCAGCTCCAACCCCTTAAGTGAAACCTTTCACTTGATCAGGTTACTCAGAGCCCATCCAGTCTGGCCTTGAACTCTTCCAGGGATGGGACATCTATAATTTCTCTGGGCAACTTGTTCCAGTTCCTCACTACCCCCACAATAAAGAATTTCTTTCTACTTTCTAATCTAAACCTGCTCTCTCTGTTTCAAGCCATTCTGCCTTGTTTTGTCACTACATCCTCTTGAAGGAGTCCCTCTCCATCTTTCTTTAAGGATCCCCTTAGATGCTGAAAGTTCACCCTGAAACCTTCTCTCTTCTAGGCTGAACAATCTCAATTCTGGATGAGCAAAAGCACTGGAAAGCCCTCACTCCTCCAGGGCAGAAAAGCTACTTCCTTTAGAATAACAGCACTTCTTGTCTCACACGTCTTAAATGGGGTCTTGAACTTCCTGTGCTTCCAGAGCTAAACCTGATTGAACGGGCCCACAACCCAAATGACATATTCAGCATGGAGTGTGGCAAGATTCATGTGTAAGGTACATGTATTTCCTGGGGAAGGTTGTAGCTCTTCATTGCTACAACCACAAAAGAAACTAAAAATATTTTGAGCTCATTTTTACCTATTCTTGACAACAGTTAGTAGAGAATAAGTAATTATTAGTAACGCAGACTATTAAAGCTTTTCTGAAACACAACTATGTGGGATCACAGAAATCATTTGCTTTAAAATAACTGAAGTAATGACCCCTGTTTTCAAATGGGAGAGAGTTTAGTGCATGGCTTAGTTCCAGAATGCGTATCTCTAGCTGGGCACAGCTAAGGTTTGATGCTTATATATTACACTCTTAGACTCTTCCAGTCTTACAGGCTTTTTTTGTCTCCTATTGAGAATATGCAGTCTGGGAAAAAGAGAAGAGTTATTGTGCAGACCGTGAAAAAACAAAAAGTTAGAAGTTTTGCTGATATTGACCTCTGTTAAAAAGCTTTTGAAAATGCAAAAATCTCTAGAGGCTTTGAAGTGATTAAATAAAATCCTATGTATTTTATTATCAACATTGCTAGTAATAACTGTACTAGATTTTACTAATCATTACATCAAAACTAGATGATGAGAAAAGAGCTAAATGGGATCTTCAATAATTATCCAAGATTTTGCTACTTATGTATGAAGAGATGAGCATGCTTTGATTTAGAAAAGTATTGATTTAGGTGGTATTTTCCCTCAGTATTTTGCATATAAAAAGTTTATGATATTTCAACAACTACATTATATTGTGACAAACAACACACATAATGGGCTCATTTATTATTGGAATTTACATTCTGTGAAATTCCTATTCAGAATGAAAACAAAATTCAACATTTTCCCAGAAATAATAATTTAACTAAATAATAATGTCAATTTGTGATTAGTTCTAATGTATATATTTTTGATTTCGATGACAACATGTATGGTTAGGCCCATGATAAGAGAAGTGTAAGTCAAATACACTTAAATTATGTATTTTAGTTTTTCTAAAATTGCTAACATACATATGAAGTATTCCTTTCCTAATTAGCAGTATTCCATTCTACTTGTAAAAATATTTATGTACAAGGTTCCCTTTCATACTGCTTCTTCAACATTTTCTGCAAGATCTTTCTTTAGTTTTGCATTTTTTTCTCAAGCATTAAAAATCTGTATTCTAGGTTTAGAGAATTTAATAATTTGTACAATAGATAACTGGACAAAATAATATGTAGGGAAAGCTAAAACATAGCCAAATGTCCTCATAAAGACAGGAATTTAGACGATTTTTTTTTTTTTTTTTAAGGAATCCGACTGGGAATTTTGCAAAAGTCCAAAACTTTAAAAGAAACCTTGTCAGGAATCTCAAAGCCAGGTCTGGATGAAGCAGGAATCTTCATTAATTAACTTTTACCAAACCACTACTTCAACTAAAATATGTCATTCTACCCATTTAAGAATCTGCTATGACCCTGTATTATTATATTCACTTACTAGTCAATGATGGACAAGAGCCAATTTCATGTTGATTTTTTTAGAACTCTTCCATACTGATAATAACTAGTTATACCGTTTGTCCCTGATGTTCTCATTGTGAATGAATAAAACTCTCTGAAGAGAAACACGTGCAAAACTTTTAGAAGTATGCTAATTCTCACTGGAGGGAATGTAGTCCTGCTGAAGGATGGGCTGTGATGAAAGGCATTGGCTTACACCCAGCTTCAGGGTAACCCAGCATCTCTGCTGACAGGACAATATGACTCCTGCCTGCATAATTAATAATGATATCCATGTTAAGTGAGAGTAATAAATTTGTCCATGGGAACTAAGCATGGCTCATTAGGCAGGTCCTTCCAAATTAAGGCAGAATGCTTCTTTATCACTAAATGGTGACTTCGCCTTCTCTTCTGCAGGGGTAATTTATTCTCCTTTGAAAGACTGCTCTTTCCAGCTGCATCACTACTTCTTTCTGATTATTAGTGTTGTATCATTTTTAAATATGATGAGTGCATTAAATACTCATATTTTGGCCTATTTTTTAAATCTGCTAAGATGCATGAGGCCCTCACGTCTTGTGATGGTCAGTGAGGGTTGAGTTCTTCTATTCTACAAAGCTCTCTGCAACAGAAAACAAAGCTATATTTTCCACCTTCATGCTCATGGCATGATTTTTACCCAGGAGGTGCTCAAGGACTTTATGGAAGTCTGATTTACCTATGAAGTTACGTGTAATATACAGAGTGGCATATATATTTTGCCATGGAACTGTAAATGTGAGTGACACTGGTAAGAAGTCTTTGACCTGAACAACAATTCACGTAAGATGTTCAAAATCGTCTTGCATAGACAAAGTAGAGATCTTGACTTTTAAGAAAATTCTGTTTCAGCTGGTAAAATGAGATAAGTATTCGTGTCTCTCATATTAATTACACCAGTTCTTCAAAACATATAAAAGAGAAAACAAACAAAACCTGTTTTCTTTGTTCACTAGTTTAGACAGTTCTGCCAAAAGAAATCCATCCTATCATAATCAAGATTCAAACCTGGCACCTAAATTCTCTGAAGATAAAAAGCATTTTCTCATACAATAACTCCAAAACAAATGTAAAAATGTATCACATCATGCCTTTAAACTTGCTGGCATCAGTGCCCTGATTGTTTTACTGTTTGTGTCTCATTTCACCTATCAGTTCTGGCTACATAAACATACATCCTTCTTTCTAAGGGCATATAATGATCTACTTCTTCAGCTGGAATTTTGGGAACACATTGCTTGAGCATCACCATTAGTTGCTATGGTGATGGTTCTAATAGCATTTACAGGCAGCAGGGAACAGATTCAATCCAGACTGAAAAAAAGATACAGCTTCTCCAATATATCCTCATTATTCAAGTAATAAATAAAAAGTATCCATGCAGGCATGTGTTTGTACATAGCTCATCTTATTTGGACCCTTCTGAATTTTATTGTTAAGAAGTGTAAAAAGAAGTTGAAATTGCAGTTATATATTTATACACACATTTAAGTAAACACAGAATTACAGAAAACTAAAATTGGACAGAATATACTTTGATGTTCAGATTTTACAAAAAGTATGTTTACTCAAGGGAAAAACTGTTTGTAATTGCAGGATGAATTTTACTTTTAATTCAATTTCCATTAGAAAGATCTGTCTGATGGCCAGAGAGAAATAGAAAGGTTCATTCCCTGTATTCCATTAGGTTTAGCAGTAAGCTTGAATCACTTTCCAATTCTTCCTGAATAGGAAAACTAATTTCCTATTGTGCCTGATTAAAAGACAGTCTTGAAGACCCTGATCTGAATCAGAGCAAGAGTCTGAAAACAGGTTTCCTCTGATTCAGTGCCATAATTGTGTTTCCTTCTTAATGAACTCTACTGAGAAATTTGGGGGGTTTTGCCATATGAAAAAAAAAATCAAAATATTCATAAAACTGACTAATCTTTTGAGGAAATAAATTATTCTAATACTTTCTGGAGAGGTATTAGTGGTTATTTTCTGTTACAGAGAAATCAGAGCTGAGTATAATTACAAACAGTTACGAAAAAAAAGTGCTAATCATCTCTTTGGAGAGTTACTAAGGTTTTTTTACCTCTCCAAACTTTGAGACATTATTTGCTGGAGATTAATAACAGATCCCATGAGAGTAAATATAATGGTAATGATACCGATGTTAAAGAGTGATCCTATCTTTTCATTCTGACCCTTATTTAAAGTAGTTTCTCAAATTTAAATAATTGCAGCTGATTTTTT
Organism: Cettia cetti; assembly: GCA_013401135.1. NCBI lineage: Eukaryota > Metazoa > Chordata > Aves > Passeriformes > Sylviidae > Cettia > Cettia cetti. Next base: position 49,908 of record VZUI01047311.1, read on the forward strand.
TTACTCAAGTTTGTTGTCTGCCTGAGGATATTGTTGCATTTTATATTAGAGTTAAAACAGCTAAATCAGTTCTGTAAAATAAATTAGAAAAAAGGAATTAAATTGAATTGTCCAAGTTAAAAAGAAAGAAATAAAAAGAGAAGCATCAGCCCCCAATTTTGCTTTTTGGGCTGTTCTGGGACTTCCGCTCTTTGTACTAGCAGTGGTTGATTCAGAGACAGGAACAATTTTGCTGCTCTTGGGAAGAAAAGTTAAGGTCTACCAAAAAAACTTAGTTTTTCTGGGCAAAATTTTGACAGTTACCATTTTGAAGATTTCATTCTGAACATGCTGCATCCCCATGGATGCAGGAAGAGAACCATCCCTATATTTCCAGCTGTTAGAAGCTGTTATCCTAGCGGCCATGGCAAGTGAGAACAGGATTATCTACTTCTCCTTAAAGTGCCTATCCACCTCATCCATAAGAGAAAAAAACACCTGACTCAACAGAAAATGGGGAAAAAGAAACTACAATGAAGAAAATTTCATTCTCATTTTTGTCAGTTTTTCTGTTTGTGGGAGGTTTTTTTTTCAACTTTAAATGCAGTTGTTTTAAAGGCAGAAAAAGATCTTTTAAAGGTTTTCCTCATGAAGGACACAAACATTGGAATGAAAAGCATTAAACTTGATTGAAAAATAGTTTGGAAAATTACCCACCAAACTGACTATATATTATATTAAAAGAATTACCTTCTTGACTGTTTACTCTTTCTTATTTAGCTTCCTTTGTTTTTTGGACAGAATTCCTTATTCAAATACCCTGGCAATAAATTATGTCAAGGTGAGAGTACACTAGAGTAGCACAATGAAAAGCATTTTTGTTGAATATCAGTATGTCAGAAAATTTGTATAAGCAAATATGTAAAAAACCCAACTTACATGTACTTGCTAATAGTGCTAAGAGAAAAAGTAAAAAGGGACTGTGGTAAAAAGGTCCTATAATAAAACAACAAGATAAAGTTTTTTTAAGAAATTAATATTTCTGGTTTCACTGCTGGCCCTGGCTATTGAAAGTAATTAACATTTAGAACTCCACTGAGAAGAGAATGCACCAAATGAAGTTTTGAATAATTGTCCCTGAGACAGGAACAATTTATTTCATATAAGGATTGGGACACAGTTCCAGTAAAAGTCCAAAATTATCACTGTTGCATGAATGCCTAGAGCCACTAATTCTTTGTGCAATAAAACTGCAGCATCTCAAGCTAAATCTAAGTATAGTTAAAACCAGAAATAAAGAGAGGAAAAAACTCAAATAATTGAAGTTTGTGACCGAAAAAATAAGGAAAATTTGATAAATTACAGAAAATGTTACACAAAAATCTACTAAAATTGAAGAGTCAGACTATATTAGTTAATACAATACTGAATCACTCCAATCTTCAGAAATGCTCTGATTAGATTAAGTCAATGGAGGGAAACTTCTCAAGCTACAGATAAATCTCAAGTATCCTGGATTTACGACAAATACTTGTCTTTCCCAAGTATCCTTACATAGTAATTATATTTCACACCTCATTTCTGCTTTTTTTCAACATTCCCTTTGCCTTATGTTAAAAGTCAATTTGGCTTTGCTTTTCAAGGATGTTGCAAGAGCACTGTCAGTCTCACAACTAGACAGGCAACAAAAAGCAATTTCTGAAACAGAGAGATCGCAGAAGTCATTTAAAATTTATTTTCTGTATCTGGTTTTTTTTTTTTTTTTTTTCTCTGTGTGTTTATCTTGTTATTTCTTTCAGGAAGAAGAATCAGGCTCTGAGATTGGCAGCCCCAGCCCAACACAAGTCATTTATTTTTCACCCAAAAGGTGACAGTTTATATTAATATTGCATAAGAAATGTCAGAAAAAGGAGGAGGCAGGGGGGAGTTAATAAAAAATGAGAAACCTCTCTAAAGTTAACGGGACACATGAAAAGCCTTATTTAATAAGTTTACATTTCAAATATTGTTTGTCCTTCCTTTCTGAACCAAACAAAACAATGAACAAGCCTTTATACAGTGGCAGTTGTCATGCAAGTAATGACACTGCCTCTTTGCTTTCAGAAAAGTCTTACATGGTGCTGCAGAGTTACAGCAACATAAACATCATTAACACACAGTGCCCATTAAATTTATCCAGATTAACATGGATCAGGAATTGCATAACTGTATACATGCTGAGGAGAAAGGAGCTGAAATCACATAGAGAATCACATAGAGAAAACGTGTAATCTGGCCAGAGGTGCAGCCTTCTAGTGCCTATCTCTAGGCATGGTAGGAGCAGCTACACAACAGCTCACACTTAAAAGGATCAGGTGGTGGAAATTCAGTGGCTTTGTCAGAAGCTCTATTTCAGTACAGAAGTTTTCTTCATGGCATAACAGAAGCCAGCTTAGTGTTAGCCTTGATGCCAGTGGACATGGAGATATTTATGACTATTACTATTTTTCTCGTCTTAGAAGACAACTGTAATGCTATTTAGAGGGGAAATAGATCCTCTTTTCTGTGGAAACATTAGATACTCCTAAGTGTAGGACAGAAGGCAAACCAAAGACTGAAAGTTACTTCAATTGTTTTAAACCGAAATACTCAAAAATTTAGCATTCTTTCCAAGAACAGGCTAAACCTTGGCTGAAAAACTAATATTCTTTGGATGCAGCATTAACCTATTCATAAAAGGGATTCATAACTTCTGCCTCTTAAGCATTTTGAGTGGTGAAGTATTTTAGTGGAATAACATCATGATGCAAGTCTCACCATTGAGCAAACCATATGAATTATAGACCACAAAATACATTCTCTATCTGCACTTTATATGCTTATTTTTATTACTTTTAAAATTTGTCTGAATACATTTACATTGTCAGTAGTTTCCTATCCATTTTGTATCATCCTTTTCCCATACCTGACATGCTGGAAATGGACAGCATAATTGCAGGCAATTCAACTGGGAAAAATTAACATAACTACGTTTGAGGATTTTACACATAATAACAGCTAAAATAAGGAAGGAATCACAAGTCTTCTGAGACACCAAGTTGGTCCTGATTAATATAGCAAGAAAATTATAGCTGCACTGATGTGAATGGTACTAACTATAAACACCAGTGATTCACTACCCTGACGTGTTGCCAGCATAGACTGCCTTCCTCAGTTATCCTCACATTTCACTTCAGAGCTGATCTGACACTTGAACATGTTTCCTGTGCTATGCTGAATAAAGCTTTATGCTCTAACTGTGAATCTCCAAATGTTTTTGTACGACACTGAAGATAGGAGACAGGTGACTGAACTATAGAAGCATTTTGTCACAATTAAGAGGAGATGTTTGGATGAGCTGAAGAACATAACTAACTGAAGCAAAAAGGAAGAAGAAGTGCAATTTATTATGTTATTCTTCATAATTTACCTGAAAAATGTAACAAACATTTTGCTACCCCCACATGGAAAAATTATTTAAATATTTGAACTGTTTACAAATTTATCTAAGGTACTTAAATCTTGTTAAATTATGAGCATTTACACATTCACACACTCTCAAAACACAGAGGTTAAAACTTTGTATCAAGAGGTACCAGAAAGACATGTACAGTCAAATCAGCTTTGAAATATTGAACAGGATAAGGCCACCTGCCTTTCTGAAGTTAGTGATAGAATTACCTGCTTTTCTGGAATACTGAATATTGTTCAATTGCAACATTAAAATTAGTTGGCTAAAATATAGGATAAGGTGAAACAAGCTTCTGGGAGAATAAATTAGAAATATTTACTGATAGCAAATTTTTCCAGCAGTTCTACTGAAAATGACTCAGATACATTTTAATGTCAAAAATGGTATAATTACATTATCCTGCCTGACAAATTTCTAAACACAAATAACAGATTTTCATCCACATGCTAGTGTCACTGTCCCATTAGCAGTAGTCTGAATAAACTTTGAATAATCTTGTGATTTAAAAAAAAAGAGTGATTTAAATGCTATCATCTTCTTACTGGTATCTTTCACTGACACTAATCAGCACAGCTTTTACAGTTCCTACTTTCTTTGCCATTTTAACTCATCTGACTTTGATTTCTACTCACTTTATTTTTACCTGCTTATTTTTAGGGTTAAAGAGTTCTTCAGTGCCTTGTTTTCTCTCTGCTTCCACCACTTAATCAACAGACCTATTGAATTTTTAATAAATTATTTCATATGCTTACCAATTTATGCATTTACACCCCCAGGTCTAAAGTTATTTGCATCTCCATAAATGCTCCTTTTACATCAAACATAGCCCACTGCTGTTTGCCATTATTTCACAATGAATAATTTAAATCAATTAAATTAAAATGTGATTTTTGTACTCAGTGTCCTTTACCTAGGTTTCATGTCAAAAAAATTATTATTTCATCCTCAAAATCTTGACAATGAAGAGCTTCATATTTATGTGATATGTATTTTTATCTGATAGTTTGTAAACTTTATACAGAACCTTTTTTCGTATTGCACTATTGTTATGGTAGTGTATGAAAGTGGTTAGAGGGCGTTTATTATTTTTTTACAATATGAAAGTGTAAATACTGAATTACAGGATCTTTTGCTGAACTTCAATAAAATTGGTTTGCACACAGTGAAAAGGCTGCTTTTTAAAGTCTATTTTTAAGCTTCAAATTTCAAGGGTCTTCCTGGTTATTTAGAAAGTTCCTAATAAAATTAATCAAATTAGAATCGACTTAGTGCCTGCCTTCCACTTCCTTTTCTTTGTAATCTGATCCGGAAATAAAAGAAAAAAGTATACAGTTACAACAAAATAGTGATTTATTTGATGAGTATTATAAATATGAATCCCTAGCTATAAATCACATAATAATCTCTGACATCTCTGAATAAGGTGCAGAACATCCTGCCTTTTAGCAGTTTGAGACTAAGCCAACTGTGACAATTGAAAATGGCATCCCAGTCTTCTGTATTATTTGTGAAAGGAATCAGAGTATTTGGAATGGATATTAGAGAGAAAAAAACCCACTAAACACATGCAAATAAATATAAAGAAAACATTGGTCATGGTGGCAGCCAAGTTTTGGGTTTTATTTAATATCTTTGGAATTATATACTCTTCCTGAAGAATAAATCAGTTAAGTACTTTGTAGTAGGCAAATGATAGTGTGTAGACATTAGTGTTTATTTACTGTTTTAATATTTTTACTGTTACCAGAGAAAGAATTATTCTCTCATCCTGAAGCACTAAAATATTAATATGGATTCAGTAGGATCTGAGAGTTCATATTCTCCACAGTAGTACTTCTGTCATGAAGAGAAACTTAAGGAAATTTCTCAAACTGAGGAAAATTACAATTCTATTTAAAAAGGCAAACTTAGGGTAGTAAGTCTCTCTAATCCAGACTGTTCTTCCGTGAACTTCTTCAGTGAAGTTCATCAGAAATTTAGTAACAATTAAGGAATGGAAAATGGAGAAAAAAATACTTACAGGCACATAAAATAAAGCCCTGTCCTTATGGCATGAGGGACAGTTATAAAATTGGCAATATACACAGGAGAAAACACCAGCTACCTTGGGTGACAATTGCATCCTAATGATTCCAAGTCTAAATGTGGACAATTTTTTAAAAATATCTCATTCAAATGCAAGCAAGCCATGTAATACATTTGTACAACACTTTGCTTAGTAAATGAAAACACTCTAAAGCACTTGTTCTCACTCCTGATTTAACTCATACAAAGGCTCATACAAATTAGCATAGACTACCTGCAAGTCCTTCTACTTGAAGGGAATGTTAGCCAGAAAAGCTGTGTTTGTCATTCTCCAAGTCAAACAGATTTATAAAAAAAAGTAGCATTTGAGGTACCATAGGAGGGAAGAAGTTTGAAGGTGATCAAAAAACAATAGAGTAACTTTTTTTTTATGTGGCCTCTGGTTCAGTAATATCCATGGGACTTGTTCAAATGGATCTAAAAACCACTCACTGCTTAAATGGCAACTTTTAAGATGCTGCCATAAAAGCCGAACAAAACCTTGCGTTTCTACAGATGTTCAATGCAGTAGTATAACAGGAAGCTGTTTCTCTTGGTTTTATTTGCTTTTATATTTAGTGAAACCATAGTTAAGTCCTATAGCATCTGCAGTAGAGAGCTAGAATATGGTGAAGATTAATGGTCCAATGTCAGAAGTTGCTATTCCATTGCAATGATTTTTCACTTCCAGTTTTTATTATTTGCAGGTTTTTGTCAGTAAAAGAACCTGCTTGAAACATTTCAGCATTTTATAAGCCTGACCATATTTACAGACAATAAATGAATAACTGAATATTAATAAAGTGATAAAGAAACACATAAATTATATTCTTACATTACTTATGCTGGAGTTGCCTCTCTGTTTATACAGACTGAGGCTGGAATATTTACACCTCTTGCCAGACAGTTTGGAGGGCTGGCTGACAAAAAAACCTCAAGCATATTTGTACCCTTTTCTGTGCTTCTACAGAACAGTGCCAGGAAGGCACTGGTTTAGGTCTTACTGCTTTGTGGACTGTCTCCTTGGATAACATAATTTCTGCAACATGGCTGACAAATTAAAAAAAAAAAAACAAACCCAAACCCCAGTGTATTGGTATACAAGAATAAGAGACACAGAACAAAGGGGGGAAAAGAAAAATGGATAAAATTGCAAGTGAATTAAGAAGAGCATCAACAAAGGCAAATGGCTAAAAGAAAAGAAGAAGGACCTTTAAATACAGAAAATTATATGACACACATTCAGTAAATTTCTGTTCAAAGAGTATAAAAGAATCCTTGGATATGTCATAAGGAGTCAACCTGGCTCCCAAGCACTTAGTTCTCTGACAAAGAAGAGATACCTTGATGCTTATTGCATTAAGCCCAAGGCCTGAAGCAATCAGAGGTTACCAAAGGGAATGGGAATAAAAGTGCATGTAGGAAGTGGTATTTTTCAACTCCTTCAGAACCTGTGTTCTTAGAGCATTGTTCATTTACACCCTCAGTGCAATGTCTTCACCAAGTGAATGACTTGTCCTGGTACTCCTGTTCCTACATGAGCACTTGCAATGAGCCAGTATTTGCATACCTGGTAATTGAAGGATATTCCACAGTGACAGGATGTTTTGTATTTGGGATGTTCTACACCTTGATGAAGACCTGATCCAGACCTCACAGCCAAAATAGCAGTAAAAGAAAGCTTTACACTTCTCTGTTCAGATTGCTAGCAAAGAGGACTTTTTCTGACTATAAATTTGGGGGTTTTGGGGTTTTTTTGTTTTGTTTTGTTTTGTTTTTCTTTTGAAGTTTCAAGTATAAAAAGTTTTTGAATTTTAGTGAGCCATTCCAACTTTAATCCACCTCTCTAAGGAAAATATAGTGCACCTATGTAACCTACTAAATGTAGGTTACATTTCGTAAAAAATGTACCGTTTATGTCAGTAAAAGGTCTTCCCAGTGGGAAACACTTTTAAAAAGTATGGTATTTTCATATTTCTTGTTGATACTAGTCTGCTTCTGCCTAGATAAAAACTACAGAACTGTTAAAATGGCCTTTTATGCAATTTGGACCCCAAAACCCCCAAAACCAAAATAAACCAGAAAGCACTTTACATGAATAGAAAAAAACATCTTTTTTCCTTCTCATTTGAGAAATTTTGAGCATCTCTTCTTCATTGTTTTCAAAAGAGAGAAAAGACCAGGTAAAATAATTCTGATTAAATTCAGAATTAAAAATGAAAACAATATGCAATTGTGGTCTTATTTGATTTGCTACACATAATTTTAACTTTCATAAAATGTATCATTATCTCTTCCTATTTATTACACTTCAATCAGACTGAAGAAAATTAAGAAAATACAACATAAGTCTTTAGAATAGTATGGCACATTTCAAACACAGTGTGTTCAGCCCTAGTGAAAACATACATTGCAGCTGCTATTTGTTTCATTAACATATTTGAAAACCACCAAACTGATCAGTTTCTTTAGGTCTTCAGTTAGAAAAAGAAATGTTACACTAGTTAAGTGTGACATTAAAGTGAAGCTGTAAACCCCATACAGCATTATGGAGAAATAAGGTAATATTTTAGTCAAAATCAGTTTATTCCCAATTTTAACATACCTTCTAGTTCAATTCTGTATTTACTGACACCAGGACTTCTGATATTTGACTTTAAAGGGAAAAAACCCAGATCTCTTTCTGCAAGGTAGTTAACATTATGCTCTTGTCTGTCAAAGTGGCAATTTGTTTTATACTTTCTTATCATACCTTGAGAATTTTGCACATGATCTCATAAACTGAAAATGTTTTCTCAGCTCGTGTCCAATCCCAGGTTGTGACCTTTAAAAAACAAACAAAACACAAAATAAACAAAAAATAAATTTTTTTTTTGGTTTTAAGAATTAGGTTTATTAACAACAAAAAAAAATCCCTAGACTATTTAAATTGATTAAAATATATTCAGAAAGACCAAGCACTGCCTCAAAGCAACAGCTAGCAGGGACCAGACTGTTGTATCCAGGCAATGCTTGGGAGATGTCCTCCTTCTCCTTACAATGCAGTTCCTGTGCATGCAGCCTGCTCTATGCAAAACGATGATACTCCACCTGGGAACTTGCAGGGGTTCCAGTGAAATCCTGAGAGGATACAGCCCTTGAATTCATCTCACAGAGACAGGGCCCTGTCTATTAGAAAATGTGTTTCTCACCACTTTCCTCCTTGTAATTGCATGCCACTATTTGCTCCCCATCACCGACAGTGTTTGCAAATCCATAAAACCAGTCTCCAACCTTGCAATGTCCCAGACACTTAACCCATATGCCTTGAAATCCGGGGGAAAAAACAAAGCATGAAGCAACACTGACAGGTATTCACTTTCTTTTTTTCTTACCAAGATCAGTCTACTCCTAAATTCTAACAAATTAAGATTTGAAGAATAGTCTTTTTTTTACTCTTTGTTTTGGGATTTTGAAACTGTTTTTAAATGTGTTCATTTTAGACAACTGTTTTACACAGAAAAATGCATATCTAAAAGAAATTAAATCATAGAACGGAAGGTGTTAAGACTTAAATGAGACAGAAAGGGTTAGATGAATATATTCAGTCTGGGAAGAGTTAAGGCAATATCATAACAAGTATATAAAATTTCCAAGGAAAACACAAGCAGAAAACAGGAGAATATTAGAAGTCTAAAATACAGAAGAAGTCATATAATAGAAGGAAATTGAGGTTATAAATGAAAAAATAATTATCTTAATGGTAAGACACTTTGGACAGTGGCCCATATCCAAAGGAAGACAGTTGTATCATTAAATTTGTTAGGCACAATGAAGAGGTTGAAGAAAACACACATTACTGCTTCTACAAGATTCAAGATAAACTTTTTGAAAAATGGTTAATAAAATAGTTCTCAGAGCCCAAGGATCAAAATATTATATGAGGTCAATTTATCTCTTATCTAAAGAGAAAATAATCATTAATAGATCAAAATTATTTTGATGTTATATGAGAAAATTCTATCCCTAATTGATTTTTAGATAAAACATTACTCTAATGGAAAGTCCTTTAAAGAAATCAGGCAGGAATAAAAAGTTCAAAGCTGCAGTGTTATAACTCTCCTTCTATTAGAATTTTCTTCATTTGCAGTCATTGTCAAATGCTTGAACTGTGGGTATTAAACCACAAAGCTACTCTTTCTCCTATGGACAAAAAGATAAATTTCTCACCATGAAAAGAAAAATGCAGAGAGGAGCCTTGCTATAGCCCCACTGAGCCCACAACACCCAGTCACACCAGATGAAGTCATATTGTGCCATGAGGAAAAGCAGTTATTATTGCTCCTGAAGCACAGAGTCATTTGGAGCTATGTTTAAAAATTTACAATAGGCTCCATATTTTCGGGGAAAATATAAGAGCCCCCTCCTCTCCCCCAGTTTCCTGCTTTTGTTTGTACCTGCAAAGGGACTTCTTTTCAGGTCAAACCAAAACTCTTTCTGTATAAAGATTTGTGCAAAGCTAAAGCAATTTTATAATTAAGATACCCATAGAAATTATTGCACCATTCATTTTTAACACTTTAATTTAAAATATTGAGTAGCAAAAGAAAGGGTGTTAGTGGTTCTTTCTCAAGTCAATTTCCAGTTATAAATTGGAAGAAACTGAAACCTACCAGACTTGACACAATAATTCTAAAGAAGGAAATTAAGGAAGTAATTATTTAAAAAAAAATTCAAAATGCAAATAAGAAACACTAGGATTGCTTCTTTACCTGAGAATGGGAAGTAGAAATATTATTGATCAAACAGATGAAAAATGAGGCAGGGGGAGGCTGTTGATAGACACCATTTAAACACATGCTTCCCTAATGTGTTAGACTTTGGCAGAGACTGGGGAGATATTTTGATTTTCTGGTTAAGAAAGCTTGAAGGTCTCTTTTCAGAAAACAACTTTCTCCAAGTAGTTTATGCTGTACATATAATTAAAACAGTTTTTGTTTTAACTAGACTTTATACATCTCCTAAAAAGAACCTCTGAAACTGTCATTGAAACTTTATTGATAACATTTTCTAATCCCTGGAAGAGAAAAACCTGCAGAATAGCAAATGTAACTATGTGTAAAAGTTTGCATTAAGAAAATAGGACTTGAGAAGTGTGCAATTATTATATACTTTACATGTTGGAACTGGATGATCTTAAAGGTTCCTTTTAACCCAAACATTCTATGATTCTATGTCTTTAAGGCAACACTGTAGGATCTCTCCCTCTGTCCTAAAAAAAAGTGTTTATCATTCTGCTTCCCTCCTACTCCATGAAGAAAAAATACTTTTCTCTGCATTTGAACAGTTTTTCTATTTTAGACTAGGAACTAGAATCTGGCAATACAAATTAATTTTGTGCTTGCAGCTGAGCTGAAACAAGAGCTGCAAAAACTCAAGGACAGACTTCTTGTCTTATACAATAGTATCTTGCCAAAATTTTCCTTACTCACATCAGCATGGTTCAGATTCTTCATATGAACATGTTCCTTTCACACCCACTAATCACCCCCCATCAGACATTTACCCCCTACAAATATATTATTCCTATAAATTTACAATTCTTCAGTAAATAGGTTTGTGGTTTCTTCCATAGTTCTTAAAAAAGAAGAATCTTCCTCTTTTGTATTGAACAGGATTTCTCACCATTGATTCTGATTCTATCTGGTACCCAGAACGGATTTGGTTTTACTTGAGAGGTAGCAAATGCTCAAGTAGGTCTGGCAAAGACAGGAGAGCTGGTTTTAAATTAAGGTGCTTGTTAGTATAGCCTGACATTTTAATCTGATCCTGAAAAATATCCACCAAAAAAAGACAAGCTCCCACTAACAGACCTGAGAGAGCCATCATGCCACATCTGTGAACTAGTCTACAAACATTGAACACATGAAGTTTTCAGTCCATAGTTACTTCTCTTCCCCACGTCTTTTACATATTTTAAAACCTTTTGCTAAACAAACACCAATTGTTACTGATGATCAATCTAAAGATTTGCAAGATGGCTTTGAACTACCTCAGGAAGAGGTTGCCCCAAGAGGTGGTATGTGGGTCTGATATTTCTGGGTCAGAGAGATTTTAGCCTGTTAGCAGCTGCTAACTTTTTCCCAAGGGAAAATTTCTCAAGAAAGCTTCTTCTGAAAACAATCTTCCTCCAGTACTGTGGTGATTAAAATTTGGCGCTCTCACTGCCACAACACGAATTCGATTCCCAGTCAAAAAACCACAACACCTGGAGAAAAATTGTTTTGAGAAAGGATAGTTGTTTGCCAAGATTGTTTAGTGAAAAAAGTTTTCTTGAGAAATTTTCCCTTGGGAAAAATTAGCAGCTGCTAGCAGGCTAAAATCTCTCAGACCCAGAAATATCAGGCCCATAGTGGTAGATGCTCCATCTCTGGAAAAATTCAAGGCCAGGCTAGTTAGACAGGCTCTGAGAAACCTGCTCCAGTTGAAGGTGTCCCTGCATGCTGTAGGGAGGTTGGACTGGATGACCTTTAAAGCTCCCTTTCAAGCCAAACGATTCTGTGATTCTGTTTCAGGCAGGAAGGAGCTACAGCCTGGATCTGACAAACACAAGGTTTAGCAGCAGTCAGAAAGGTCACCCAATAAACAGGAAAAATTAATCCACATGACTCTTCCTGCTGCAGGCATGGGACTGATACTGTCTCCTTAGCAACTGGCTTAAAAGTTAGCTAGAGGATCTTTACTGCAGCTTAGATGTACCATAAGACTGTGAAAGTAAATTGCTGAATATAAGACGAGTGCTAAAATTTTGTCCAGTGTTCCTAGTGAGATTCCAATTAAGATATTTAACTTAAACAATTTCACTTGATTCCTTACCTTCCTTTTGGTGTTCTCAAGAAGCAAAAACTTACATTCAGGATGGAATCTAAATAGAGAGATATTGCCATCGCCACAGTATGTAAAAAGCTTTGATATTTCCCCAAATCTCAGCAGTTTCACTAGAATGATTGCTCAGTTTAAATCTAACCTTCAGTTTAAATCTTGCTTCAGGCCTGTTCTGCCTGCCAAAGGAAAATTAAAAGCTTTCTTTTAACATGAGCAGATTTCTCTTTTATTTTTCTAAGTGTTCATTTAAGTGGGGGAAAATAAATTCTTGCTAGATACCCAATCATCTGATGAAGAACTGTTTTCTCTCACTTCTATACCACACACCCTGGAACTTTTCAATGCTGTTAGCTGCAGTCCTGCTAGCCCAAAGAGTGATATCTCATTGTGAAAGTCTTGTACTCATGACATGACATTATTTCAATAACATTTATTCCCACTAAGTATGAGAAACATACTTACTGGAGGTGCTATAAATTTATACAGGGAAGATCCCCTCAGTGCTAGAAACTTTGGTGTGTACATTCGGTCCTGAAGGGAGTCTTGTTCCCGTTCTTCCGTCCAGCCCATGTAGACTATCTGACAAAAAAATCAATAGTGTTGACAATTTCTCAGAATTTTGTCTTGTGCTGCAAGTATTTTATGTGCATAAACTGATGTCTGTAAAATTTAACATAGCTGCAAACCTTGAACCCCAGGCACAATATGGTACATTGGCAGTTTTTATAAAGGATGCGTGTTAGGACAATGCAAAAACATAAGAGGAAATACTTAGCAACAACAAAAAATGTAAACCACATACTACAGGGATGGTAAAGGTGTATTTACATATTTGCTGACAGATTATGTCAGTGAAATTTAATGCAAACAAAGTGTAAGGAACCACCAGTCAGGAAACCCAAGTCAAGCAACTACTAGTCAAAATAACATAGATATAGCCTCCACATGCAAGTTCAGTTACACATTAAACAATATGTTCTTACAAATTTCATCTCCAATTAATGTCAATTTTTTTTTTTTTTAACTCTTGAAAATCTCTATGTAGGAGTTTTGAACCTTTTTGCTTAGAAATAGGAGATAAGCAGACTGTGTTCAGTCACTATTTTGAACAGACTTCAGCTAAGAAGTGACCAGTGTAAACACATACCACCACCTGCAGATCTTCTGACACAGATTTTGAACTTATTCCAGCTCACTTTAGGATGTAATTTCCTACCTATCCTATTAGGTTTGAATTATTTAATATCAAATCCTTAAAGAGTAGAAGAACATGAGTCAACACTATGCCAGCTTCTGGAGAACCACTGAATAGGGAGTAGACACATCATGGAACATTTGATCTATAACCATGCTATCAGCATTAAAATACAGTTTCCTGTGTGCACTGGTACACTACTGTTATGGAAAATAATTCAACCCATATTTCATAGAGTGCTGCTAATGGGATAGATCTATTTTTAAATGTCTCTGTGAAACTGATTTCTACACTAACAAAGAAAGTATGGGACATTCTCCATAATTATCTCAGTAATAATATCTCAGTAATAATCATGTAAGGAAAATGATAATAATTATGTAAGGAAAAGCTAAAAAAATCAACAAATTTTTAAGTGCACCAATGGTAAGAATGTCCCTAAAATGAATGTTTTAACTGCATGTTTTATCCTCCCAGATTTTGAATATTGTGTACTTTTTAAAAAGAAATTTATACTAATTTATTTCTTTACATTTGGGCAGAGAATTTTCAGCAACATTTCTTCATGGAATATGCATTCAATTAATAGTTGCTCTACTGTTTTTCTTTCTCTCTCTTTTATTCTTTTTTTTGGGAGGGAGGTTATATTTTTTTATTGTAACATACAGGAAACTTTTAGCTTTTTCAAAATCCTGTTGTATGAAATCAATACTACTAGTTTCTGTCACAGTTTATTGGATATTTTATGGTCCATAACCAGAGACAGGGAGAAGGTCCATTTTTCTCATACTACAGTAAGAAGGTCCATTTTTCTCATACTACAGTGACACCTCAATACTTAATTATTTTGTCAATATCAAACACTAAAACTGTCATACAGTGTCAGGTTCAATGTAGAAAATGTGTTGAAATATCTGCTCATTTGTTGACTACGTAAGTTTATAAAAGTCAAAAAGAAGACAGATCTGTACCACAATATACAACCATCAAAAAGAGTGCTAAACACTCTGTTTTTATGCAATTAAAAGCCACATTCTCTGAAATTTCATTCGTTCCTGAATGAAGAACTATTCAAAAAGAAAACCAAACAAATAACTGACTGGTAAAGTAAGAGAAGTTTTTAATTATTTCAATTCAATGTTTATTCAAATTTCATTTCTGCTGTTTCATATGCTGTCCATAAATGAGATCCTCATCCCTCTGACTTGACTGCAGTCTCTAGATCTTAGTGACTGAGGTGGGTTACGCAGAAGAGGTATATAACTATAAACAAATTGTACTACTATGTGCAGAAGTTTGGCTCATTTTTTCTCTCTGTAACTGAAAGAAAATACATGATCTCTAATTTCTAGGAATTAAAACATCCATGTTTCAAAATTAATTCCATTCAATTCATTTGGTTTCATCTTGATTTGTTTCATTTAAATTGGACACACAGTAAGATATCATCTAGCTTGGTGATATTTAATATCTGTGTAACACTGTATGTAATCCCTTCTTAGTGTTTTTCTCTTTCATATTTCTACATCTACTATTCATCACAACAGAATACAGTCACTCACGCTGTGCAGATGTATTGATATTCCACATTTGATTGGCTCAATACTAAAGTAGCCATAAAATTTAAGGCAATTGCTCCCTTAGATATTTCTCCCTTGCCTCTGTAGATCATGAGGAAAAATTAGACTGATTTTCCAGACAATCTGCTGTATGGAAAGTTTTATTTACAGAAAAGCATTTCTCCTTCAGACTCAATAACTACTATTCAACATAGAGAGCAAAGGCTGCATAATTATAATTTGGAATATTTACAAATTTGTTTGAGTGCATGTGCACATCCACGTGTGGATTAAAATAGCACAGGCTATATTATGGAAAACAAGGCAAAGCTAAACAAATACTTGCTAACTATTTTAATGGATAACTCTGAGAACTATGATAACTTAAGTTCCTAAAGTGATCTCAGTTTGTCTAAACATATTAAATGTGTGAAGTGAAATAAAATATTGCAATTTTTTTCTTCAATGAAGGTGAGAAATTGTTGAAAATTTTTACTTCTGAGGTAAAATAGATGACATTTTTGAAATATTTCTGTTAATGGAAAAAACTGTGACTTCTAAAAAAGCTTTGACCTATAAAAACATAGAGAAACTTATTGACTGAAAAGGGACTTTAACCTAAAAAAATAATTGTTCATACATATGTATGAAGTGAAATATTGGATGAATATGATAGAAGACTGAAAATTTTGGACCATATCTCAGTGTAGCTGCACATGTGGTCTTGGCACATATGGCATTTCATGAGATTATGAAATTCCAGAAATTTCATTTCTGAAAATAAATGCTTAGCACATACACACGATGAATGGATCTAAATGTTAATCGTAAATAAACAGTGCACAGCATGCTCCTTTATAAATTAAAAAAAACTAGTTAATTTTTAATCTTATCAAGTTTTTTTAGTCCCTACAAAACTGTTGATTGCTATCAACTAACATCGCAGGATGGTGAAAACAGACTTCATTTATGATTCACATTCCACTTGAAAGATAATTTTTGCAGTCGTGGTTTCTAACTTACCTAAAGCAGCTCATTCTTCAATATCAAATGCTGACACAAATTAGTTAACTTAGTGTGGTTCAGTAACAAAGATTCAATAAGTCATTATGGTTTATGAGTTGAATCATGGACGGTTTTAAAAAATCTTTATTGAAATGATAAATGAAACAGGACAATTTCTTCAGTCAAAAATCCATAATCTTGTAATTTAATATGTTCTTAAATCACATAGACATCCTAATCAAGCAAGATAAATTGCCATATTTTATATCAGTCCAATATATTGCTAAAAATGACTTAAAGTAGCCTTGACTATCAGAGATACTTTTTCAGAGTTTTTACACAGATTTCATTATATTATAGGAAGAATAGTAAGACAAATATACAAGAAAATTTCCCCAAAATGAAATGTAAATGTATGTGACATCATAAAAGTGAGGCAATTCAAAGATCAGAACAGATGCACTGACAGCTTTTTATCTTGGAAGTCTGATACTCATACTCACATTATGTGAAACTGTCCTGTAGAGCAACAGGATGAACATGGAATCAGAAGACAAATAAATATGTCAGACAATGCAGAGGGAAAGTAATGAGGGATGAGAAACTCAGATAATACTCTTTACCTGGTTTTAATATAATTTTCTCTGTACTTTTAAAAATAATTTTCTGTATAGCCTAAAAATTCATTATAAGCAATTGTTAGCAGAAAAAAAAAAAAAAACCAAACAAAAAACCCACACTGGAAATGTGGGATAAAATAGAAGAAAAAGGTTGGTCATAATGTGATCACTGGCAAAACCAATTCTTCTTAGGAATTGGCTTAGGAAACTGCTTATGATTTTTACACTGAGTAAAAAAAGTTTTTTCAAAGTCAACAGAAGAATTAATCTCATAGAATTTTGAATGGATGTCAGAAAAATTTTGCCCTACCCTAAATGCAGTTAAAATATCTCCTACTCTACTTTTCAGGTTTGTGAAATTCTGCTAATCTTTCCATAGTTCTTTTTTTAATTCCTGCGAATTACTTTTTATCTTCCTCATTTTAAAAAAGTCCACTAAACCATTAGAGCTATCGCCAACAGCTCTAAAGATTGCCTTCATGTTTTTGAACCATTTAACCACAAATAGATTATCCAATCTAAGATTGCACATGTATTGTATCTCACAGCCTAATTTCTTCTGTGTAAGAACTCACACTGTTATCTTGCAACCAGACCAAGGCTGAGTACAAGATTTTCCATTTGGCTTTGTCTTGTTCTATTTTGAAATGACCAAACAAAAATTGAGGAAATATTATCAAGTCTTAAAGTAAATAGTGTCAGAGAAAACAGAAATTATTTCTTAATTATGAAAGACAATTTTTCACTTACAATCCAGTTAAATAAAACTGGTATCAAAGACTGAAAACAGAGTATATTTTCTATGTTAGCAAACATCAGAATCAGGGCAAGGATAGATATTTACAGTAACAAAACTTGCCTGGACCTCCATAGAGATCAGTCCAAAATGAAAAGCGCTGTTTGAAAAACCTGCACTACAATTTGTGTTCCATCCAACTGCATCCCATTAGAAAATTCTGCACATTCCCAATGAGATGTACAGATATTGTTAGAAATCAGGACTATGTTGACTGCTTCATGCCTTCACTCCCTCCACAGGTTTGAAAAAATGATGGCTACATGCGGATACAGGATAGTTTTCCAAACAGGTAAAGAACTATGGATTGCTTTTCCAGGTTTCCTCTTCTTGTTATGATCTACTAATCCAGAGAAATATTTTGTCTCATCCATTCAGTTTTTCATCCAGTGCTGCATGTTAGTAGACACAGCTTATTTCAAAGCACTCATTTTACTTATTAATGACTTCTAAGTAGCTGTTTATTGAAATAAATTCTTCTAACGACAAAGTCAATTTGAACCTTAATTGGGCAACTGTGTGCCTTTGTCAAAATGTCAACATGAGAAGTTGGGATTTTTTGCCTCTCTTAAATTATTCAAGTCAATGCACAATTACGTGTATTTAAAATTCATTACAATTTGAATTTGTTCATTTTAATAGAGGTGATTAGCATTTAGAAAGCACAGACTTTTTCCAAGAAAGACCTTATGCCGCTGTTATTACAAAGATGGATTTGGATGAAAACTGCAGTATCAGATACTGATCTATGCTAATTTTGGGAGTGTGTGTGAAATCATGAGTAGGAGTCAGTACAAAAAAAACCTCACACTAGTCCTGTCTTCCAGGATATTGACTAGGTAATTAAAAAAAGATATAATATGAACTAGAGTAGCTAGCCAGAATGAGGCAACCCCCCTGAAATGCACAAGGGATGTGTGTATTTCATACAGCATTAGGCATTTTCCTGCTAAATAGGTGTGGTAGCTAAATGATAAAAAAAATATTATGTTATCTAAAGTAATCTGCCTTTCTCAGTTGACTGAGCCATCTTCTTCTTGTAGACTTCTCTTATTTACCCACCACATATCTCACCTTCCAAGCAATTTAGCATATCCCTGAGCAGGTTCATTTGATTACCAGGCTTACCACTGAGACTCAGTCCTGATGACATTAGAGGAACTTTACAGCTGACCTGAGTGGCTTCAGATCTTCTCTGATACTCACAACAGAACAGATCTCAGCAAACACTATGAAAATGTGCAGGTCTCATACATTTCCTGACTAAAAAAATTACTATATAACACAATGTCATCATTCCCCTATCCTTTTGATGTTGTGTAATTGCAACTAGTAGAGTTCTGCTTTATTTTCTGGAAAAAGAAAAAAAAATCTTTGATATATACAGTCGTATTTGAATTCCTACTGGTTCATTTTTCATGTACTGAATTTAGGAACAGGCCCAAGAAAGGCTGCAAATTTTAATCCAGAATGAAATTTCTGGGGGATTTTGAGGGTTTAAAATAGATAACAGTGCAATACAGCAAGCTCAGCACTCAGGTGACAAGAAAGTAAACATCATTTATTTTAAAGCCTAGTAGCTTGACTGGGTTTATCTTTTGATTAATGGCATTTTTTTCCTCTTCTAAATTTACAGAGCATATATTTTTCATGCCCTAAAAAAAAAAATGGGCCAAATAAAATTATTTCAAATAATCAAGCTGGAGGGGATGACCTCTAACTTTTGATGAACAACATATCATAATTCATCTTGTTCACCTCAGGGTAGACTACTGAAAGATGCTGAGTGAAGAAAAAGATCAGAATATTACAAGTCGTCAGACAGTACCTCAGATTTTTGAGGCTGCCACTGAGCAAAGAGCTGACATATTTATCATTCTTAAGTACTAGGGAGAGTTAAATATTTACAGAAACATTTAATAACATTTTTAACTTGTCCCAGGAGTATCTTTCAATTAGGTTTCAATGACTGGCTACAGATAATTCTCTTATTTTCTTTTTCTGTTTCTCTGAAAAAGACTGGTAAGCAGAACTTGGACAGGACTGGTGCAATTTAGGCTCTGCTGCTGTCTCTGTGAGATCTCACTGCTCATGTAGCTGCCTTGCTCACATCCTGAACTTACTGAACGCAGTCCAAAGGAGATGACAACAATACACACGGAAGAACCCCAAATGACTGAGTATACAGAAAGCACAGATGATGGGGAATAGGTTGTTTGAAATGAATTTTAGTAATAAATGTTTTGAGTTTGCATAACATCAGAATTACTTTTGTATAGAATTAGATGTTTACACTTCAAAGTGCTCAAAAAGCCAGAATAAACCTGCAAATAATCAACGTGTATTTCAAGTTGTCTTTAAAGTCTCTAGTGTTGTTGCTTGCACAGCAAAATAAACATATCTGAGAGAAATCCCTATTTTGGTATCAATGACTTCACAATATCTGGCTTAGAAATATTTTTATGCCATTGTGAGAACTAAGCTTGAAAATTAGTAGTTCACACATATATGTAAGTATACAAAACCTTTGTAGATTTAAAATATTTGATTTAAATACTGCATGGAATCATAAAACACAGATATTCATGGGTACTCATTTTAATTTTCATTCTCAATAATTCAAATGGCAACTGATAAAATAGCTTTTGATGCTTGCAAAATTTCTTTGACTATTTCTACTGAGGAACAATTTTTTTTAGTCCTATCTGATTATCAAAATAAAAAGACTTCTGCAAGCTGAAACTATCCTTAAGACTTTCTCAGGGCTCTCAGAGAACACAATTACTACTACTGCTATAAACTCCCAGAATAATAAAAATAAATAAAATCCCCCAAAATTGAAATGTTTTAGACCAGCATTACATTGTCTTTCAGAAATACAATAATTCTTTCAAGCACTCAATGCATATAACTGAAAGAAGAAAAAAGCCAACAAGAGGTGAAATTTTATTTTCAAAAGTACAATCAGGTTTCTGCATAGACCCACTGGTTTTCAGGTTTCATAATTCATTCTCAGTTAATGAAATATTTTGAAAAAGGAGAACGTGACTGAGGAAGTAGACATGGGTTGCATTCTTTTTTTTTCCTTACCAGCAACCTGATTTTGCTGTTAGAAAGAAGGTCTAGGAAAGGTCAACTGGTGGTTAGGTAAATTTTTTTGTAATGAAAGAACAATTTATGCAGCTTCAGGGCAAGTTGTTAATTTCTAAGAACTCACAAGGGAAGGACTGCACTATTACCTCAAACCAAACCATTACCTGAAACCAGGTTTCACGTTAATAGAAATGCAGCTAATTAAGCAGTTATTAGAGTCAATTAAAAACAAAAAATATCATCAGAATCAATAACAATATCATAAGACTCCTCCAATGTCCCATTGCTGCAATCACAAACATCATGGCAAGAGATGCATGGCACTGTTGGGTATGGTGCAGTCAGTTTATATAACTGTTAAAGGGGAGAGGGTTTCTCTTTTAAGCAAATTTTGTTGTTGAATTTTCATATTTAACTTCCTGGTCATTGTATCTCCAGCAATCAGTGTACAGAAGCAAAGTTCAGTGAGAGAAGAGAAATAACGAAGAAGCCTTTCTAGTGGAGAATTAGACAGGAAAACACTGAACACCACACAGCTCTCGTACAGAACATGGAAACATACAGATGAGAAATTTTGCTGCATCTGCACAATGTCTTTGGAGAATCAATGTTACCATTGCCAGTTACTAGCAGGGAAAAAAAGCCAAATAGGGAGTATAAAATTTTAATCAAATCAATAAAGAATACTCCCTAAGGTAATTCGGTATCTTATTAGCTATAGCAAAAAATCTTTTGTCTAATGATTTCACAGTTTTCAAGATCATTAAGCAATAGGTCTAATTAAACTTAATTTCTAAACAGAAAATGATAGTAATTCTTCTTTATTTAAAAAAAGATGAGCAATGCAGTAAAACTTCTGTTCAAATCACGTCATGTAATAAGAAATTGTAAATTTATGGTTAAAAATTTACCATATATAGGTAACAGAAATAATTTTTTTATTAGAAAAATCAGACAACATTTATACACTTCTCTTCCTTTAACTGAAAATATATTTCAAATATATCTATAAAAGAAATTAAGACTACATTTGAAAAAATAACAGTGGAACAGATAAAACCTGTAAACAAACTGGTCCCAAAGATCATCCACTACAGCTAAATAGAGATAATGTTATGGATCACTGCTTTTCTCTTTCACCTGCCTTCAGAATTTGAACTTTCAATCACAAAAGCCTGAAAAAAAATCTGGTTTTATAACAACAAATAAATACTCTACAGTTGAAATCCAGAGTAGATACTTTGATAGATCTAGAGAAAGAGATTTACTCACTATGTATGTTTTGTACCACTACAACAAAGAAATTATGCAGTAAAGCACCACTGATGGCTTTTAGTATTTTAAAAATACTCAATTACTTCTCTTAGTGAGAGATGTTATGAAATCCCCACTGTTAAAGATAGTCACAGTCTGGTGGGGGAAAGTCCAGAGAAATTTGATTTATGTAGGCTATTCTCTGAGCAGGATTCTGACCAGATGACCTACTAAAATTCACCCAATATAAATTATTCTGTGAGTCTTTGATCTCAAAGCAGCCATATCTGTCCTGGAATCTGTTTTAAAATAATCTTCACTTACTGCTCTTAGAAAAACAGCTTCAGCCTTGTTTTTATTATAGCTTTACATTATTTCATTATTATATAGAAACCATATGTGGTAGTTCACATTTCATAATCCATCTCTAGCTGCCTAGGATTTTCTAAATGTCCCCATTTTTTATCTACCCTAATTTTCAGAGGGGCAGTGTATCAAGTTTCTCACTGGAGATCTCATCCTTAAAATACACTCTGTAAAGGAATTTTTAGTACAGATTGCTTGGAGGTAAAGTACCCTTGAGATTGAAGACATTGCTCACAAGCAGCAATGAAAGATCCTATCACCCCTTCTCAATTGTAAACAGGCAGAGAGAAGGTTATGATTTGTGAAGGACCCTGACATCCTATAGAGATTGAAGAGGAAGGGAAAAAGGAGGTGAGAAGTCAGATGAGACAAGAATAAAGTTTGCTAGTAAAGGACCAAAGCAATGATATGTAACTTGCACTCTTACACATTCTTAAAGTAAATAAAATTCTTCTTGGATTATGAAGAAAGTAGGGAAAATCAAGCTACTCCAGAATGACTTTAAACATCAGTTTCCAAACAGTGGTATTAAAATACAAATGTGTTGAGAAACAGAACCAGAATACAGTCCCATTCTGAAAGAGCAAGGCAAGGTAGAGAAAAACTACTGCTAAAATACTCCCTTCAGGAGCTAAATAAAAATGTTAGGGGATGATTAGATAAAGAACATGATATTCAGCATGTTCTACATACCATCATTTTCATACTTCTCTCCATATCTTATTTATTAAAAAGATGGGGTTTCATTTTCTATATAATATGACAGTTTTAATTTTCCTGGTGTTTAGATTGAACCTAGGCTATCCTGAGGATTCTATAGCTGGTCATATGCCAATAGCCTGTAGCAGGAAGTTGGCAGTAAAGTTCATAACATTTACTGAACTTACATTGCACTTACATTTTGACAGTGGTGTGATGCCTGTCAGTAGTTGATTTGTCTCTAGCATCTCAGCATTTCCATGAATTTTGCAGCTTCATTGGAAAAGCTCAGTCGTTAAACAGTGCCAAGTGAGACTCATTTTTCAGTATCAGAGCTTTCTTCCACTCATGTAATATTTTTTTTAAACACAAAGTGTCCCACTACCATGAGAAATTTTGGGATGTAACCCATAAAATTAAGATTGCATCCTGAATAAAGCCCAAATTTCAGCGTAAGATGTTGAGGCTCTTTATCCACAGAGTTCTACAGAGGAACAAGCAAGCTCCTTCACCCAAAGAAAGATAACATAAAAACTCCCCTGAAGGTGTCATCTGTCTGATTGAAGAAGAGAACCTGGTGAAATAATTCAAGGCCCTGTGAAGTGCAAACTGACCTTCAGGAACGTTATTTAACAATTGATGGATGTAAACTCATAATTAATACTTAGCCTGAAGTCACTTCTCTCACAGACGGCGTCTTTTCTTTCAAGCTTTTTTTTGCACTCTCAGAAGTCTGGATGCTATTTGCATAATAGGATCAGATTCTCTTCTTTCCCACTGTCTGGGTTAGGTTTTGAACAGCAGCTGACTTCAGCAGGAGGGGAAGAAGAGGCGGCTGCATTATTCCACCTACTGCCATCAGGGCAGGCGCGTGGGAGCAATAGGTTGGAGTGATGAGTGACTATTGCTTCTACTAAGCAAGTACTACAAACAGTAGGCTGTTAAACAAATAATGGGAAGCAGCAGGACTTCTGGATGTATATTTGCAGAAAGCAGCTAGAAACTGTACACTGCTGTATGTTGATCCTGCTGGACTTTGCAGGTACTCATGAATTGGCTCTGGTCACTCAGCACTTACACATTACCAGAACCATCAAGGTGAAGACCTGCTTTAGAGCAAGAAAGAAGCTCAGGCCCAGAATTGCCTACCTATTTACACCTCCTCAGACCTTCAGACCTGCACATTCCACATGAGAAGACTAGATTGGTTGGTTGGTTGGTTGGTTGGTTGGTTGGTTGGTTGGTTGGTTGGTTGGTTGGCTGCTTTTTCTTTCCCAACCCAGCATTGATGAGAGATATTCCAAGTAGGAAAAATGTTTCTAGATAGATAGATAGATAGATAGATAGATAGATAGATAGATAGATAGATAGATAGATAGATAGATAAATGATTTTGTCAGTTCTCAGCTCCTGAGTATAGTTTTTTTGACCTGACACTGCTAAATCTCTGTTTTCTGTGTCATGAAATAAGACTTACTATGTTTTGCTTCCAAAAATACTAAGATTGAAAGCAAATATTTTCCAATAGGCTAAACATATAACAGATACTGCTCATTGAACAATGTCTCCTTACCACGACAAATAACTCTTTGAAAAGACAAATAAGTCCTGTAATATTAAGTATTTCTAGGGGATGTTTCTGCATTTGCAATTAGCTACTTTTTCTTTACTTTTTTTACAGTTTTCCTTCACACATTCTCAGTGTGATTTATTCTTAATTCATTTATAGATAACCCATAAATTGTCAATTGTTTTGTGCTATTTCATACATCAAATATTTTCTGGAATTCAGGTAGCAACTCTATCACTGGTCCCATGAACTATTATTGTGATGAGAGAGAAAAAAAGAAAAGACCACCTGCAGTCCATAGAGTTCTGTTTAATCACTGTTCTTAGAAGTTCAAGAGAATAAATATTTTTTCCTATCAGAAACTATGATTTGAAGAACCAATCATCTGCACAGATGTAAAATAAGTAATGAGAAAAATGAAATGTTATTCACTTCTCTTGAAGTAAACTGTAATTAAATATACTTTATTTATGCCTTTTGGAGTCCCATGTGCTCCTCCAATAGAAAATCTATAGTTAAAGTATATGCTTCATTGATTCCAATTAATTCCTTTAGATTATACAATTCCCCAAGGAATAATGTTTGTATAGGCTTACTGAACACCTTCCTTCTAGTATACTAAAATTAATGTTATTCCTGGGAACTTTTATACTCACTTGATGCAATAAAAGAGACATTAAAATAAAGCATTACAACCTTTTTATTTCTAGCCTCAGCCTCCAATGAAAATTACAATCTGGTCAGACAGAAAAGATTCATATCTGGTAAGCTACAGATATTAAAGGTGAGGCTAGAGAAAATAAAAATTTTCCCCTATACTTAATCCTTCTAAGTATAACTAAAAAAAAAAAAAAAAAAAAAAAAAGGAAAAAAAGGAAAAATGAAAGATTTATTTTGTGGATATCATAGAATATGCTTAGTTGGAAAGGACCCACCAGGATCATTTAGTCTGACTCCTGGCTCTGCACAGAACACCCCTAAGGAAGTAGCATCATGAGCCTGCCACCATTGTCCAAATGCTTCTTGAACTCAGGCTCAAGATGGTGACCCTGTTTCCCACTTTTTCTTCTTTTCTCTCTTTGTTACCACTTTTCAGGAACTTCTGCAGGACATTGCATCATTAAAGCATCTATTTCAAATCAAGAATGCTGAAATCTGCTTCTGTCCTCCTGCTTTGCCGGCCTGTTTGGATACTAGCTCTCCCATCCAACGAAAATATACATGAAATAGATGGAAACATTCATTTTAATAGACTAAAAGACCCTTTCTTGGTTTAATGTTTGCTACTTGTTTCAAGTCTTAGACATCATAAATACCAAGTCTTGCATAAAATCTGTTTTTTAAATGGCAGTCATCCCTTCCACTGTCCTATTTATGTTACATATCCCATTTCTTAGGTAAATGGTAATATATAAGTTCAAAATATGTTTAGAGACTTAAAGTGGGATTTAGTCATGTCATGCTTATAAATTAAAGATGGGGTAAAATGATGCAATAAAGGCAATGCCTTTGATTGTTATTTAAACTTAGTGGTTTCTCACTATCTGACCTCATTGTAGATACAGAATTATAGTTCTGGGGAGAACAAGTATTTGTTCATGTCATACTATTATGACAAAACAGGAAGAATTATTCATTTGATTACATCTGCTAGGGCATTCTGATTCAGAATATCTCAGGATGCATTCAGATAGGATCAAGTTTTATTAAGATGTTAAGATCACCCTGTTACAAAAAGTAGCAGCTGAAGGGAATGCCCTTATTATTGCAAGCCAGAAATTACAGCACTCACAAAGTCAGTGTGTCAGACTTGTTATTTTTCAACTTCTAACCTAACCACCAGCTTAAAAGTTGAGGTATATGACTCCTGTTGAAGATCTGGTCTTATACAGAAAGAGCTTGAATCCATACTCAAGAGCGTACAAACAAGGTGAAGGATCTCGTAAGAGTACCTTAATCTCAAAAGCAGTAAATCAGGCTGTCCACTTGTCAGTAAAATACATTTCAGCCATAGCTGCCGCCCAAAAATAGGTATAAATAAATAATTTTTAATACACATGCATTTATTCATATATTTATCTGCTTATTCATTTGGAGCACTAATGTACAATAACTAACTAGTAAGTCTTCTTCCCAAACCCAAAAGTAACAATATTTTATCTGCTTATCAATTTATTGTGTAGCTGTGGGACATGTCTGCTTCTTTCACTGACTGAAACGTCTACAATGGAGCAAGGCATTTAGAACCCCCTCATTCACCTGTCCTATTTAAACTTCTAGTGGAGATACAGTACATTCACCCCTGTATTGACTAAAGTGTGAACACACAGCCAAAACAGATCTGGTCATTGAATTTGGTGAGGAAAAACTACCCTTACTGAAAGGAATTTTCAGGGAGAGATATTAAGATTGCAGAAGGGGGGAAAAACAGCTAATACTTATTACACTAATAAGTTTGTACTAGGAAAAAAAGACAGGAAAATAAATGAGAAAAATATGTAAATGAGGATAAAATTCTACTTGAGGCAAAACTGAATTTGCTGGACATGCAGAAAATATTTGCTACACAGCTTGAGACATATATTTTGATATTTAAATAAGAACTTGATCTAATCACTTTTTTGTATCATCTAAATTTCCAGCAGGTGTACAAATTACTTCCATCTTCTCATGAGCTATAAGGTATGCAGCCCTAGGACAGAAGCATTGCTGTCCAATAACTGCATCAAGTGACTCACAACATGAATGTTATCTAGCTCATCAGGTAATCAGCTAGCTTCAGGAAGCTGTCTGACCTTCCTCTCAGAAGTCAACATGGTTTCCTCAGCCTAAAATCTTTAACAATCTACTATGTATATTGCCCTCCTAAAATTTTTTATGCCCTGAAGTTCAAAAGCTATTCTAGACTACAATGCAAAAGGAAGAAAAGCCTTTTATGGGACACAGGAAGCATAGTTTTTATAACAGAAACTGCCTCAGAAGCATCTAAAACACAGAAACTGCTCAAGGAAAAACATTTCATGACAACCACAGAAACTTTTCAATATAGATAGATACATATAGATAGATGTATTCAGTTTATTTTACAGAAAACTCAATAAAGTATCAATAAGAAACATAAGCCTTTCAAGGGCATATGTTGTGCAGCAATAATCCATGCTGAGTGCCATAGATGACTGACAATGGCAGGGAATTAGCCCAACACAATTTACACCCTATTGTGCACTTCTGCTTAATTTAACAGCAAGAACGCAGCTTCCCCTGTGTGTTTCTATAATCATTTAACAATAGAAGCTTCATTCCAGAGATTTGCCTTCAAAATAAACCTGATCAAATCCTTACTGTGACAACAGATGGTGACAAGAGCAGATGTATCGTTGGAACAGAAAGTTTAGTAACTGTCAGTCAAGAGCTGTAGAATGGCTACTCTGAGGTACCACAGAAAAGAATATTGGAAATTAATTCAACAGTCATGAAAAATTAGGAAGAAAAGAAAGAAAAAAGAAAAGAAAATACACTAAGGAGAGAGAACAAAACCACTGCTCTTAATATACTTCTAGAACAGGCTAGATTTCTTTTGAGGACATGTCATATTTCAGAAGAACTCTGTTTAATCACTGCATTTTAAAAATACCAATACAATAGCAATGAAGCCTACTATATTACTCTGCAATTAGTAATAAAAAAGAAAGGTATGTGTTGTATTTCATACAGGTTTTTATCAGTAGATATTGTCCTATCAGTCCTATCAATTCACCTGAGCAAAAGAATTCACCTTTTCAGATGCAATAGAGATGCAACACATCTGCAGCAAAGAACACTGGCTTGACTGACAAGCAAGATATTTGTGTGTACTCACCTTTATTTAGCACATATAAGTTAGGTTTTATTAACCAAACTCACTGAGTCAAACGTTTAGAATTGATTTTAAATGAGATTGTTCTAACTGTAGAACTTTAATAAAACTGGACAACACCCTATTAAAGGAGAATATGAGGTTATAAAACATAGCTGATCTGGTACAGCTGTGTATGGTTGTTTTTATTACATTATATAAGAAAATGGGCACAACCGTGTATATATGTGAATGCCATCAGATGTATCCTATCACCCCATTTCTGGCCTTCAAGAATGTAAAATGTCTGCAAAACAACAGGGTTCTTGATTGTGGAATCTGACATGCACAATGATACCCCAGTTTCTGGTCTTACTGTGGCATCAGTTAATTATGCCATGATCTTGTTTTAGAACTGAGTTAAACACTTTCTCATTCTCACATGAATCTCATAATTAACTGTCAACTTTGAATAGACCAGCTACCAATTCTTTTCCCATAAAGCAGGAAAATTCTAGAGGGACACAATATCCTTAAAAGCTAAAACTACTTAATGAAAATTTCCTATCTTCTCTAGATTTAAACATTTCAAAAATTCTTATGCTACCTGTGGAAAGAAGAGAAATATAAAGAATGGTATAAACCTTTTTTCAACAAAAAGGATTATAACATTCTTTCCCCCTATTTTTTTTTTTTTTTGTGAATTTAGCATATTATAGGTGGATGCTCATAGCCTTTGTATTCATCCTAATAGAGATAAGACATACAACATGGGAAAATAAAGTTTTAAATGCACTCCTATGCCATGATATTTTTTTCTGTTTCATGTGAAACCTTGAGATTTGACTGTTGCCCATGTAATAGAGAAGCAAGTGTCTATTTATTACACTTGTGAACACGTATGTGAACAAAGCCATAATCAATTAAATGAAAAACCAACTCCTCAAATTTGCCATCTGCAGTATCTGTTTTGCACCCCTGCCTTGTTGAGTGAGACAAGTTAAAATGGGAGTCAGAGAGTTATGACTTTCCCAGCCGCTATTTATGAACATTTTACTTACTTGTTCACATAGGGACAGGAAGAGGTGAACTGCAGTCAAGACCAAGATATAGACCTAAACCTTGAATTCCACAGTGTGCCTAAGCCAGGTGCTGCCAATTCATCCTCCTGGCATGGCAACCAGTAAAAGTCAAATCCCAGTGAATCCCAAATAGCAAATTAGAGCTATAATGTGTACTAAAATCTATAATAGCTGAAAGCTACATTTGGTTTCTCACCCTGAAAAGGATCAGAAGGCTTTATAAGGACTGTCTAATGCTCATTTCTCTAGATGCTATCAAGTCAATTTCCAGCTGAGATCAGCACATTTGCAAATTCATGGTGGATAATGAAAAGATGGGGAATTGAAAAGGAATGGGCAGCACTTGTCCTCATTACACCACCACAGTTTACTGACCTGTCATTTGGAAAGTACAAGCAGGGAGTCAGTGCTGCCTTTCAAAACTCACCTGCCTAATGATGGCTCTCCCAGAAGAGGGAGAGCTCTGTAATCAGTGTAACAGCTCAACAGAGGTCAGGAGTTCCATGAAAAGGGAACATGACCATGTTTCCACTCCCATCTTGGCTGATCAGCCAGAGAAGCCTCTGGCTGAAGCCTTGAAATATTCCGGTTTTTGTGCCTCTCTGCTACGAGGTCTAAATAATTTTTTCTCTGAATTTATAGAAATTTTGTCTACAACATCTTTGTTTTAGTGCATGTTTGAAATATGCAGTATATTTTTAGTCCAAAAAAATTTTTTTCTCAACTGCTTGCTGTTGTATTCTTAAATGTTACTATTAAAGTCTAATGCATACAGTTTCAATAGAGCAAACACAACTAGTTTTCTATTTTTTATCATTTCAAGTGTTCTTTTCATCACTGTCAATTTAGAGAGAGGAAAATTTATTTCCCTCTTGTCCCACAGTCTTCAAAAATATTTTTTTGTCTGTGGGGTCCTCTTCCAGCACTTTTTGCATCATCTTTCCACAACTATTAAATGTACTACCACCATTCTGAGAACTTATTACTGCATGCTGTCCAAATAATTATCACCTGCTTATCAATACCCATCATCTTTGATCTTTAATTTTTAATTAGTGTATCTTCTCTTTCTAATGATTTTCCAGAAAAACCTACTTTCACAATTACTGCATTAAAGGAAAGCTGCCACATTATGTGCAGTCAACAAGTCTTTTCTAATTTTCTTTTATCTTTTTGATTTGCTGCAACATTGAGATGTTTGGATAACACTATGGGAATTACAGCATCTTACACACCTATGCAGGTCCATTTGTTTCCTCATTGTAATGCTAATGGGTCCATTTGTGCTCCTATTGTCTTCTCCATATCAAGAATATTTTCATGAAGGAATCCTAAGGGCTGGTTCCTTGACTCTGTTTTGAAAATTGTCTTCCTTCTTTACTTAACTAATTAAAATCCACATATATGTGTACAAAAATTCTAAGTGATAATAATCTTCAATTACCCTGCTAGTGTTCATTAAAAAAATCCGTGGGTATTTGTTAAGTGAAATTAAATATGCACACCTTTCCTTTTTTTAAAAAAAAGCAGAATAGGATGAAGACAGCTTTCAAGTTCATGACGTGCTAGCAGAAAGAAGTTAAAACTAGCTGTTCAACCTCTTAGACAAAAATTTATTTTATTTTTTAAAAATCCAGATGACAAGAGTATTCAAGGTGGTATTTTAATTTTTAGATAAATGATGTGTTGATATAACAAGTAAAAAATCCTGTTACTTCCCTACATACCAAGATAATATTTGTTGCGCATGAAGACAGAAATTACCCTTACATCTGTGTAGCCTTTTCTGACTCTACTCAAAAATATTATTTAACTATTTCACTTAAATTAGGTGATTTTTTTCTTCACTTCTTTTATGATAAAAGCCTACAGTCCTCTCTACATAAGGGAAGCCCAAAAGGAAATCTCATTTTGAATTCAATGTTCCCTAAAATTTCAGACATCCACAGATAAGTAAAGCTCCTTCAGTATTTGACGGGCCAGACCTTACCAGTCTCACTGCCCATCAAATCAGTCTCTTTCCAGTTTGGCCTAATGACTGAGTTTCTTGAACTGTTCCATAGTAAATCCTTTAGAGTATAATGATTGGCGCTGATGAGAGATGAATGCTTTCCTATTGCAGGCTATCCTAACAGAGAGCATGGCCAAAAAGCTATTCAAGCCAGGAAGGATATTTTTGCTTTCCAGAGAAGTTCAAATGAAGAATAAAATGCCTTGTAGACCTCATGTGCCAAGGGTTCCAAAACAGCAGAGATCCCTAAATTATATGTTAGAATACTGTTGCATTCTAACAACAGCACTGTAACTGTTTAATTTTTTTTATTATTTTTTACGGTCATCAAATCAAAGAGATAAGCTTAGGGTGAATCAAAACAGTGAAAATGGAGTGAGTTAACTGCTTTTTGTTCACTAGGCAGTATTTTCCTTCTCTTGAGATAGGAGCATATCTTTGCATTCTCTGTATCTGATGTTATATAAACTATTATGAAAATTCCCAAATGAAAATATTAACTTCATTTATTGTAGCTTCATTTGTACTAACAAATAGTCATTATTATTTTTAATATTAGTAGTATTATATTATTTTCATTAATTTTTTACATGGATCTTCTCATGAAGTAAACAGAAAACAAAATAGAAGTATCTTCTTCCTTTGTGAGTTACACTCAGCACAATTCTATGTAAATAAAGTTAGACCAGAGAAAGGGAATTGAGAAATACATTGGCTAACAGAAGATTTGATGTAAGGGAGGTGAAAGCACTTCTGTTCCTCAAATCTGTCCTCTTGTAGACAAGTGTACACTCAGGCCTCTACATATTTCTCTCCTACAAGGAAGCAGTTTTTTCCCTCTTATGAATCACGTTTCTCTGTTTCCCCATGTTTTAACATGTTTCTTAAAAGGAAATTGTCATTATATAATCAAAAGTTGTCATAAAAACATATACATACTTAATTAACTGCACAGTCCTGGTAATTTTTATTCATACTTTGTTTACATGTTTGTGCAAATATTAAATTTTTATGCCTTCATTTGTCAATAGGCAAAAAACCAAACAAACACCAAAAGACCATACATTTTTAGAATTTTGGATCATTGATTTACTCTGGCTAATTCTGTAAAGGATAATGATAGCACTCCCCTTTTATAGTAAAATTGGTAAGACACAATCTGAAGAAAAGTGTATATATATCTGCATCAAATAGATGAATTTGAAAAGATTAAGTATGTTCTTATTTCTGATGAAACACTCCAAATCCCTCTGAGTTGAGAAAGTAAAACATCAAGTTACTCTCTAAAAAAAAAATCTACTGAGAATTCTTCAGTTAGAACAATGAACAGCTGCCCACAATGAAAGATGGTTCAAGTAAGAATTAAAATTATAAATTAAAAAACCCCAAATGTTTATTTTTCTTACCTGCTGGTTTACGGGAAAATTCCTGTTGATTTTTTTAATCTATAAAAATGAATAAAGAAATAGATTAATACTCAGTCACTAGAAGGAAAAACAGAACCAAAAACCCAACTGGTTTTTAGACACATATATTAGACTCTCCCTTCCAATTATGCTTTCAAAAAAGAAAATAAAATCTTCTGCAGTAAAGGAATTGAAACCTTTGGCAAGCTCATTTAAACAGTGGGATATTTCTGTGGTCACCTTGTGGTTCATTATGCTGTTTAGAATCCAGGAGGAGTGCATACGTGAAAAATTATTTCTAAATTCTGAAATGCTATGTCTTTTTCTTATTTTTTTCTTATTAGAAGATATAAAATAAACTAAAATATTTAAATAAAATTATTTCAGAGCAACTTACTGTTTGCCACCAAAGTCATCAAAATCTAAGTTCCCTTCTTTAAGGAATAATGAAGTTTTGGGCTGAAACAGCTTTGAAAACATCCCTTACTCTACCCTTTTATCCTAGGTGCAAAATCAAGTATGCAAAATCAGTTCTGACAATTGTTCAATTAATTTTTTTTTAACATTCAATAATATCCATAGGTGAAAAGTAAAGAGAAAACAATTCTGAGCCACCTAATTCATGATGAGCTTCTGTTTGGTCCTGCAGTTCATGGACTCCATCTGAAGAAACATCACCAGCTTTCTGACACAGAAGCGTCCAATACAAAAAGAATTAAGTGTAGAACATACCCATTCCTACCACTAATAGAAGAAAAATGCTGTTTTTTAAGCATCAGCTCTGACAACCTAGTAAATCTAAAATGTACATTCATGACAGATACCTAATACCTAGAATAAAAACATATTTAAATTAAAGACATTGTCCATTAGGTATCTATATAGAATGTATCTGAATGACCTGGAAAGCCCTGAAACACAATATAGCATTAAACAGCTTTCCAACCAACCTGCAACATCTTTTTAGAACAAAAGAAGAACCATCACTGAGTTTCCTCCAATGTTTACAATATTGTCCCTACATAAACAACTACATGCAGAGATGTGAGTATCAATGTGTTTTGCAGACTTCAGAACCAGGCTGCAGCGGCAAGCTCTTTGAATTCCTCAAGCAAATACTGAGCAAGTCTGTCACTGACATCCCACAGTTTTGCTATCAAAGGATAATTCCCACCGTCAAGAACATGCTGGCAAGCAATTTCAGTTGGTTTTCAAATGTATCCTGTATCAGAAGTGTCAGAAAAACATTTCTACCATTCCTTCTTGCACGTGCATCATCCTCAGCTTCCTCCTTTCTTCAGTGTTAGTTAAGGAGAAGAGGAGGAGCCTTAGAGGAGCAAGGACATTCAATAGTCAAAGAAATAGTACAAAATTAATCCATACAAGATACCAGATATCCCATGTGATTTTTTTAAAAACAAAAAGCAGATAAAACCCACCTGTATTGACATAAAAAATATTTTGACGACTTCTGGGACTTATTCCTAAATCAAACTTTGATTACTCCAGCATGATAAATCCCTGTTTGTATTAGTAGAAACTAATAAAGTCCTTGTCAAAACAATGTATTTTCATGTAAGCAAAGACTACAGCTAATAGCCTGAAAATTTCAAGTTCTGAAAGAGCAATGTTAAGAAAAGAAAATTTTACTTTTCTGAACAAAATACTGAATACATCTACTTAGTGGCAAGTTACAGTTACATATTAAATAATTTAGGATTGTTTTTGTTTTCTTCAAATACAGAGATTACATTTTTTTAACAGATACAAAATATATTAGGTGCATCATGTACTGTGAATGTTCTTCTGAAATGTAAATATATACTTAAAACAATTCTTTCATTCAAAAATTTCTAGCTTATTTTCAAAAGTACAATCTAAGCATCTACATTACATGGTTGTTTTAACTGTTGTTATTTTTATTATTAAAACAATTATGTTTATTTTTCAGGTAATATGGTGATTTCTTGAAATGCATTATTTTTAATTCTTTTACAGAAACTTGAAAACTGAATTATAGTTGTTCAAGCCTACCTGAAACTAAACATTTTTAAGTAAGATTATTTTTAGGAATACCTAAATGTTTATCATTCATGTGCATAAATATTAGACATTATAGAATAAAAAAGTTCTCCAATCAGGCAGCATGCATATGCTCTTCCCAGCATGTTACAATGTACATTCAGTAAAATTTAATTTCCAGGTCTAAAATATTTGGTAATTAAAACTTAAAAGTAAACATTTTCCAGAAATGAAAAGAGAAAAAAAAAAATCTTCTGTTGCTTTACTGGTTATCTAAAAAGTAAATGTTACTTCAGTCTTTCATAACTTTTCTGAAATCATAATATTACATTTATTAAGCACAATCATTGCACACAGAATTATGTAACTGATGCAATTAAATATTTTTTTTTATCAGAGAACAATACACTGCAAATATACATGAATGTAAAATTTCTGAATAAAACACACACAAAAAAAGAGGCGTTCTGAGAATATTCTTTAGAAATATGTGTTTATACAGAGCAATTAAAAATCAGGAATGGCACAAAAGGAGACAAAAGAAGAAGAAGATAGAAAACAAAACCTTGTCTGAAGGCAAAGACAATATAAGTTGATTTGAAGTTAGCAAGAACTACCTGCTTCTGCTTCAAGCACAAAAAAACAGATGCTGAGGGATAATATTCTATTCTGATTCAATTTCCATGAATGCAAATTAGGAAAAAAAAATCTAAGAACGCCATAGAGAAAGTAATTTGAGACCTGATGATCAATTCAAGGTGGAAAGGAAGGAGTCAAAAAGAAGGTCTCTGCAGCTCTCTGCATCTGATAAGCAAATAGGTAAGTGGTGATAATACAAGCCCAATAATGGAATCATAGAAACATAGAATGGTTTAGATTGGAATGAACATTAAAGATTGTCTAGTTCCTCCTACCATGGTCAGAGACACCTTTCACTAGACCAGATTGTTCAGAGCTCCATCCAGAGCTCTGGCTTTGAACATTTTTGGGGATGGGAAAAATATATTTTAGTGAAAGCTATCAAAGAAGATTGGTTCAAAGCATAACTGATTATTAATGGCACAAATAAATACATTTTACTAGATATGCAAATTTTCATCTTGCAGTATGTTTGAACATCATAGACATGAAGAACACTGGGCAGGGAGATGATATGAAGTGGAACATAATGAAAAATGTCCCATGGACAAATTCAGTCATTTTTGTGCACGAGATGTTGCAACTACAGATGGATATTTTCACAGTGATGGCTGTGCCTGCTCTGCAGAGGAAACAAACAAGAACATGGAACACAGCACTTCTCAGCTGGTGAACAAATGAGCAGGCCTTGGCTTCAGGTGTGCACAATGATTGTAAATATTTGGGGCTTTTAAAATTTTATTATTTAAAAACCTTTGTGACAGAGAAACAGTAATGCAGAAGACTACTGTTACATGCTATTATCTTTTTGCAGGAATTGTAGCCTATTATTGTTGCTCTCTGCTGAAATGCAGATTATTATGCTCATAAAAGCTGGGTTTTAAATTTTCACATTCAGTTAAAGCTGAACTGAATTGTTCACTCCTCTGAGAGATAGTTTCAGACCTTCTTGGGGAAAATAGCACAGCAATAAGTATTTTCAGTTTTCTTATGAGGATTTTAATGTGTAATTGAAAAACTACTATTTGTTAGAGGTTTTTTTTCCTTTCCTACCTATTTATATTGATGAAATTTGCTATTCCAATTTAATCACCGGATTCCCATGAGATGATGACATACATGAGCACCAAGGACCCTTAGGAGTAATAAGATCAAGAGATTCTAGGTTTCTACAATCCTTAAAAATTTAAATAGAAGCAATCAGATGTTCAAAACCCCTGTGTGTACCACACTTGCTTCAATCCTATTTCATGATAAACTGCACTGTAAATTAGACTCAAAGTTCGAAAGAGATAATGGGAAAGATGATTAACAGACAACTAAGATTCAGATAATACATCTGATCCTCTACAAGAAAGAATAACAGAGTAGGTGTTAGTTGTTAGGACAGAGATTGTGACAGAGACCATTCCCTTGGAGTA
This sequence comes from Cettia cetti, assembly GCA_013401135.1. Lineage (NCBI taxonomy): Eukaryota > Metazoa > Chordata > Aves > Passeriformes > Sylviidae > Cettia > Cettia cetti. The sequence continues at coordinate 86,878 of VZUI01047311.1, forward strand.
CCTAGGGAGCAGCCAAGACTGAACGGCAATGTATGAAACAAGTGGGCACCAGGGCCTGCTCAGCATTTTGCTGACTCAGGAAAAAAATAAGATAAAAGTAAATAAAACTCCCACACTTTCACATATGATTTGATCTCTCATTTTCTTGCAGTCTCTAGACACCATATAACTTTGCAGGTCACAGTAATTTTCCAATTTAAAAAGAACCTTTTACTATTTTAATTTATGCTAGCATTTATATGGATTTCCCCAAAAAACTTAAGACTCTGTAACCTCCTCTATCAATTGTTTGCATTATGCAACTGTAGACTCACATTCATTAACAGGTAATTAAAATAGAATAGCTTGAGAAGAATGTAAATTAATTACACAGTTCTTCATCTCATGCATAGAGATGAAGACAAGCAGCAATAGAGTTTGTGCCATTGGGATGTTAAGTGATTCCAAACAGAAAGGCAGATCATTAAAATTTGGAAGAAAATGTGAGTCCATGCTGTGATAGTCTTATGTTAACAAATGAGAAAGAGTACATAACACTTGAAATTATTAGTTGGCTAGCCTTACTTTCAGTCCTTGCAAGGCTTTTGTTTACTCAATAGGATAGGTAAGTTGTGGTAAGATTGTGAAATTTTGTTGCCCAAGAGTATACGTGCATTGAAAGAATCAGAGAAGATTTGAAAGAAGCATGCAACAGCCTCCACAAAATGCATTGCTGAATGCATTCAAATATATGTATAATTGCCTATAAAACGAATATAGCAATTCTTGGTGATGGTTTTACAAGCTGCAGTAGATTTTAGAGTTCACACTAAAATTCCATATAAGCTAAGTTATGCAAAATGATCAGTCAATATGTTCTGGAAAATATGGGAGCATAGGAAGTATTTAATTGACATCTGCTTCTTGACCTACCAGTGATGGCACCATTCTCTGTTGCGTATTGATCACATTTTACAAGCTGAATGGTTCAAAGGATAAAATATTGGGATTAACTCCATAATTTCTAGCATTTTCATGTCCTAGTTAGATTTTTCCCAAGACTAGACACACTGGTCTGCAAACACACTCAGCCTGAAGGAACTCAGCATCAAGTTCCTTGAAGGAAGAAAGGGAAAAATTCCAGAATACACGAACAGTTACATAGAGGATAAGTTTGATTTAGCACTGAATAATGCATAAGCAAAAGCATGACCTCTGCTTTCGAGGCTGTTCCTATAGATACCTGCAGGCTGAATCATCCTCACTATGGCTCCTAGATGAGAACAAAAGTGAGAAACAAGATGATATGTTTCAGCTTATATAATCAATGTTACAAAACCTCCCTTGGGAGCCAAAAATTTACGAAAAGAGATCAAGTATTTGTAAAGTCTGTAGACAATGAGGACACAGTAGACATTATTCAGGAGGTCCCTAAGCAGCTGTCTGAAGAAGTCCTAAAGTAGCAGATTGCTAGAAAGACAAAAGGAAATAGAAGTATTCTTTTGTTATCACCAGACACGGGACTAGATGGATCTTTATTCTGGTACTGCATAACAGTTCTCATGGATCATCTTAATCCATATTAACTAAAATGTTTAATTTTAATCCTACAGAAGTAGAGGAAGAGAGGCCTGAGATAGTCTTGAGGTCTCATGTGGAAAGCAGAACGCTACAAGTTTCCTTTAAAATTCTACTGACTGCCTTTGTATTAGTCAGCTGAACAAAATAAGCAGAGAGCATCCATGTTTTCCTGAGTTCCAATAAATGCAGGTATTTGATAAATACTTTTGGGGAGAACAAAATATGGCTAGTAAAAGTCAGGAGTGCACCTCCAAAACCAGAAGTAGATGAAAACAATTTATCCCTAAGAGAGGTGTTGAATTTTTGAAAGAAAATATTTTTCTATTGAGAGATTATTAACTTAGGATACATAAAAGCAATATCAAAGCACAAATGACCATCTGAAATGTGATAACAAACCTGCATATCATCAAACCTTTCTCACTCAAAGGGATTCAGTGGTACATTGAACACCACAAGCACAGAAGTAATGGATAAATATCAGAAAGAAATACCAGATTTGTGTCTCTTACATGGAAGTATAGTGAAAGCCCTAAGGAAAAAAGCAAAAAACCTACTCTTCAAACATCTGTGATGTTCCACTAAGAGGACTGCAATTCATTTTACTCAAATTAAAATTTTCTTTTTTAAAATGTGTTGTGCTTTTTTGCTTGACAGATTAATGCTGTCACATAATCCTGCAATATTTAACAGTCATTCCTAAAACTGGATGTTACCTTAATGACAATATTGTTACTGTGCCTCTTTGAAAAAGATACATGTGTTACAAACACAGTTTTATAACAGTGAATCTCCATTAATTGAGTACCAACAGCTACATGCATACTATTAGAGAGACTGAAAACAAATCCAGTGCTGAAGAAGCTATCATGGTCCCATCTCAAATTAAGGAACATATCTCTGTGGTGAAGATGTATTAGAAGGACTGTGAAAAATAATTGAAGACACCAAAATAACCTGACCCAGAAGGAGACACCATAATCATTGCTTCAGATAATGAAATGCAACTGGATAATTGTGGCTTATCTCATAATAGTAGTTGCTCACTGGAGTATGATTACTGCAGTATCAATCACACTAAGAGTAAAAAAAGGCTGGTGTTACTTATTACTACAGAGTAAGGAAGCCATGTCCTTTTTCCACCAGAAACCAGACTTAAACTGTTAAATTAAACTATTTAAAACTGATCTATATGTCTCTCCTGGTTAAAAATACCAGTTTTCATTACCTCTTGATTTTTCAAGATAATTAACTAATATAGATAAGTCCAATTTCAATTTTACTTTTCATTTACCATTTCATTACAACTTAATATTGAGACAATATAATATATAGTATTTACTTGCAGAAATTTTCATGGAATGACAAAGAAACAGGGGAAAATAACAGTATCCACAGTTTAACTTATTCTAGTATTTCTGAATGCAAGTTGCAAGCACATGCTATGATAATACAAAAGAACAGCAACATATGACTGAAAAGCACCCATTTGTACAGTCCTGCCATGATGAGTCCCTTAGTGCCTCATGAGTCAATCTATTAGCAAATACACCTCTATTAGACATTGGAACTTCTCCTTATATTGAACCAGGCTTCTTCCAGTTGCAGTATAATCCCATTGCTTCTCATGTAATCCATCACAGAAACAAAGAAGAAACTGTTTGCCCTTTTGTGTAGTTTTTCTTAAGTTGAAACATTATTAGTTTCTTCAGGCAAAGCCAGTTTCATTTCGCCCTGTATTTTCTTGCAAGTTCATGCTATTGTCAAAGAAGTCAGAGCCTACTTTGGTGGGCTACTTTTGAATATAAGCATTGAATGACGAACATTTTTCTTGAATGACCAGGAGAATTGATTAGCACATGACAACAGCTCTGATCCCCTTAGCCTTCCTCCAAGAGTCTTGCAGTCACTTTTTATCTGCTTAGAGTGACACTGAAATCAGTCATGCCTGCATGAATGAGTAATCCCAACTAATTATCATTTGAATGTAAGGCTTTGGTAATATCCCTTAGATTTAAACTTTTGGTAGACAGAAGACTTCCCACAATATTAGGTCCAGACGTTAGACCAAATTTTCATCACACACAGGAGTGAGTTACTCAAGACCATCCAATACATCTTTTTCTCATGAGAAGAATGACCCTTGATCTCACAGCTTTTCCAGCCTGCCAGGCTTCCATTTTATTTTTAATCCACTCTGTCATTAGGCTTGAGACTTCAGCTCCTGTGGGCAGCATTTTAACGCATCACTGTGTGAGAAGGGATCATTTCCCTATGAGGAAAACCTGTGAGCTGAAATATCTTGTTAGCTAGGTTTTCCTCATTCACAGTAGGTGGTATTGTAGATCTTCCTGGCTTGTTACCAATCACCTTCTCCACTCCCCCATTCCAGATTTCACTTTCTCTGTCAGCTTTCCTTTGCAATTTCTCTACCTACTTCTTAAGAGATTTCACCAGCACATATGTTAACAGCTGAGGCATCTTCCTCCCTCCTTAGCCTTCTTTGGGAAGGGAACAGCAAACCATAACTCCCACAAATTCAGTTTAAGATTTGAATTTAGACATCTATAGTTTTGGTTCCCACCTAAAGTTATCACTTGAAGTGTTAGCAAGTATTGGAAAAAAAATGCATCATAACTTACATTTTCATCAGAGGTTTTCTCTGTATATGATGTGTTTGTTGAAGCTCATTACTCTCCTTGTGTTCATTCCCCCTAAAATCTTATCTACAGCTTTTGAGCTGCTTCTTTACTGAGTCAAATGTCTCCTTTCCTTTTAGGTCCCTCTTTCCAACCTGCCCTTTTCATTCTGACTGGACTTAAATACAATAAAGCAGTTTGTTAAAGATTGAAACTAAACCTATTTTGTTCCTCTGCCCTCTGTCTACAGGCAGACTACTGACCTTGCTCATGAAGAGTTCAGAGTTTGCCAAGTTTGCATTGTCTCAAATTCCTCAATTTTGTACAGATAATAATATTTGCAGTTCACAGTCCAGCATTTAATATGACAAAAGGGCTAGTAAAATAACAGAAGAAATGAGGAATTTTATACCATGACATCATATACAATTATATATGAGACAATTAACTGTCTTGATTGAACCTAATAGAAATGCAGCAAGTGATTTTTAAAATCCATTTAATACTTACACCACAGCATACCAGTCTAAATGAATTCCTGCTGTCAAAATTCATTAAATTGGCCGGTTGCCAGTAGCTCAGACAAATACTTTTACCTGAGGCAACAAAGCTAAAGATATTTTCTGTAGTCTTTACAGGTATTATATCTTCCAGCATTCCATAATCAACCCATTCATTTACTTTAGTTGGAGTGGATTAAAAATAAAACTATAGAAACACCTAGCCTTTGTTGTATTATGTCACATTTCACTTCTTCTGTCTAAAAGAATTACACAATTCTATTCTCTTGAAGCTCTCAGGAATAATGGCAATATTTATCAGACAATTTGGCCGACAGCACCAGATAAACTGCTTGTAAGCTAAAAAAATCACTTGTTATTTCATTATATAGATAATTTGCTTGACATGATATGAAATAGCTGTTGAGAATTAGGTTCACATGACAATGAACTTGATATTAACACAATCGCTAAATTTTATATCATAAAACAAAAAGAAATTTCATATGTCACTGTAAGATTGGTATAAACCCGAGTTTTACAGTACCTGTTGGTGCTGAAAGCTCACCATTCATCTGTATAATTGATCATTTTAAATTTCACTTGAAACACTACAAAACTACTTTGTATTGCCTGTATATTTAAAAGCCATGTCCTCATATTTTATAAAATACACCCTGCCCCTCCTCCTGACACAGAACGGGCCACACTCTACTCTGTATTCAGATTAATCATGGACTCACTCTAGCACTGTATTCAGTTACACCCTGAGCTGACTTTTAATGAGAAACTCTTTTGCAGTAGAGCTTCCAGATTGCCATAAATAGGAAAGATTGGGCTCTCCTTAACCTTCTTTCTCTTAAGAAGCTGCTGAGCCATTAGCTTAAAAAGTCTTGAATTTCATTCCTGTCCTAGGGTGACTTTATGCCGCTTGTATCCCCAATGGTCCATTCTGTTTCTGCTGTACATTGAGTTCTGTACCTTTAGGACTGATTCTGAGAGTGAACCAGGGAGAGAAGACGCGCGGAGTTTGTTTGAGAAACGCCTGACTCCTGCACATTCTCTTGTCTGGACTCCTGTTCGTTGGAGACACGGACAGCGGTGGGACAGAGATCTTTTTGCTTTTAGTTAGTTTTAGCTAGCTGAGGCAGAAAAGTTCCCTGGACT